>JAPWFG010000074.1:0-125000 GCA_028015205.1 Mytilisepta virgata | reverse complement strand
TTCATTCCATTCAGTGGTTCTCTAGAAGTTCAAAATGTAAAATGTTAACGACGACGACGGACGACCGACGCCAAGTGATGAGAAAAGCTCACTTGGTCCTTTGGGCCAGGTGAGCTAAAAATGTATGTGTATACTTTTAAAAAACATTAACAGCCCAAATAAAGGTCTGGAATAGGGGGGTTCTACCCTCATATCGGCGTGAGGGCTCTTCCATTTTTTACATTTTAGTGTAATGATAATTGTAAATAATGGTTGTCCAACATGAACGAAATCGGTAATAAACTTATTCAAGATATATACATGGTTTATTGGACTTTACATAAGGGCATTTAATCGATCTGTCCGTCCGCCATATTGAATTACAGGTAATATGAAATGCACTATGTCTGAGAAAATCATTTTATAAGGTTTAGGCAATATTATACCAGGTTTTCGGTGATTCGAGGTACCCGGCTAGAAGTTTGAAATTTGGCTGGATTCTTTTCCAGAAATGACCCCCTATAACCCAATGTTTTTTTTATGGCTGTCTTCATCATTAAAACCATTTTGTCTCAAAACTAATGTATATTGTGACTATTAATATAATTTGATAAAGTTTTTGTTATTCTAAACATTAATAAGGAGGGCTAGAACTTGTTTAAATTTGGCTGGATTTTTTTTTCGCTGGTAGGGGACTAAAAAGACGTACACTAAATTAAAAACTATTCATCATGTTTTATTTTATCATGTCAATAGCCATACAAATCATGATTATGAAACTTCAGATGTATATAAAAATGAGATGGATGGATGAATTATTGTTTAACGTCCAGTGGCAACCAGGTGCATATCAGGACGAGAACATGTTGATATGATAATGAATATGATCCCTGCTTTGTACTAGACCGACACCCTAAGTCGGATTTTTAATGTGCTCTCTCACGAGGTAACTGTCCGCAGGAAGACATATCACCTCACTCGGACACAATATACTGACTCCGAGCCGGCCAGTCTTTTGCTCTTACTCCTAGATGCCGCGTGCTTGGCGTAGAAGCAGCAAATATCAATTTTAATGTCTTTGGTTTGACCAGGCCGGGGATCGAACCCGCGACCTTCCGCACTCGGGGCGAGCACGCTACCACGAGACCACCGAGGCGGTATATAAAAATGAGAAAATCTCGATATATGTACTCATGTTGCAAGCTGTTAACTGTACTTGTGCATCAGAAAATAAAAGTTATCCTTAAACAAATACACGTTGACACTTGTTTCATTAATATATCAGCAAATTAAATGACTAAATTCTGTAAATTATACCCATTATGTTATTCTTGTCAGAAGTAAAACTAGAGGCTCTCAAGAGCCTGTGTCGCTCACCTGTATCTAATGTGATTTTAGAAATTATGTAAAATTATATAATGATTGAGACCAAGATGGGTTTAATTTGACACAGTATTTAAAATTAAAAACAGGTCATCTTAGTGTAGTCTTACAATAGCTACTGAAGACATCTTATCATTATTATTTTTGAATATGTGGTCAAGGTGTGACCATTCAGAATTTTTTTTACAATTTTCTGATAGACTTCTAAACATCTTGGATGAAGGATCGGCAACAAAGTAACAACACTTGGTCAGCACCTCATAAGGAACATTCATGCTATGTTTTGTTACATTCCATTCAGTGGTTCTCTAAAAGAAGTCATTTGTATGCATTTCCCATAGGGTCCAATGTTAAACTTAGTCCCCCGCTGGCGGCCGTCTTGGATGATGGATCGGCTACAAAGTAACAACGCTTGGTCAGCACCTCATAAGGAACATTCATGCCAGATTTAGTTTCATTCCATTCAGTGGTTCTCTAAAAGAAGTCATTTGTATGCATTTCCCATAGGGTCCTATGTTAAACTAAGTTCCCCGCTGGCGGCCATCTTGGATGATGGATAAGCTACATAGTAACAACACTTGGTCAGCACTTCATAAGGAATATTCATGCCATGTTTGGTTTCATTCCATTAAGTGGGTCACTATAAGAAGTCATTTATATGCATTTCCCCATAGGGTTCTATGTTAAACGAAGTCCCCGGCTGGCGGCCATCTTGGATTGGGGATCGGCTACAAAGTAACAACACTTAGTCAGCACCTCATAAGGAACATTCATGCCATGTTTGGTTTCATTCCATTCAACGGTTCTCTAAAAGAAGTCATTTGTATGCATTTCCCATAGGGTCCTGTTAAACTAAGTCCCCCTCTGGCGCCCATCTTGGATTATGGATCGGCTACAAAGTAACAACACTTGGTCAGCACCTCATAAGGAACATTCATGCCATGTTTGGTTTCATTCCATTCAACGGTTCTCTAAAAGAAGTCATTTGTATGCATTTCCCATAAGGTCCTATGTTAAACTAAGTCCTCCTCTGGCGGCCATCTTGGATGATGGATCGGCTACAAAGTAACAACACTTGGTCAGCACCTCATAAGGAACATTCATGCCAGATTTAGTTTCATTCCATTCACTGGTTCTCTAAAAGAAGTCATTTGTATGCATTTCCCATAGGGTCCTATGTTAAACTAAGTTCCCGGCTGGCATCCATCTTGGATGATGGATCAGCTACAAAGTAACAACACTTGGTCAGCACTTCATAAGGAATATTCATGCCATGTTTGGTTTCATTCCATTAAGTGGGTCACCAAAATAAGTCATTTGTATGCATTTATCATAGGGTTCTATGTTAAACTAAGTCCCCCGCTGGCGGCCATCTTGGATTATGGATCGGCTACAAAGTAACAACACTTTGTCAGCACCTTATAAGGGTTCATTCATGGCATTCAGTGGTTCTCTAAAAGAAGTCATTTGTATGCATTTCCCATAGGGTCCTATGTTAAACTAAGTTCCCCGCTGGCGGCCATCTTGGATGATGGATCGGCTACAAAGTAACAACACTTGGTCAGCACCTCATAAGGAACACTCGTGCCATTTTTGGTTTCATTCCATTCAGTGGTTCTCTAGAAGTTCAAAATGTAAAATGTTAAAGACGACGACGGATGACGGACGCCAAGTGATGAGAAAAGCTCACTTGGCCCTTTGGGCCAGGTGAGCTAAAAAAAATGGTTTAGATCATTTTTGTCACCGGGGTGGTGTAAGTAGGTATATACTGCTCATTCCGCTACATGTTATCTTTGGGCCAGGTGAGCTAAAAAAAATGGTTTAGATAATTTTTTTCACCGGGGTGGTGTAAGTAGGTATATACTGCTCATTCCGCTACATGTTATCATCAAACAAGGGTTCTTACTTTTCATCATGTTGATATTGATGTAGGTAAAGTTCAATATGTCACAATACCTGTGCATCATTTCAATATTTGAGAAATATTTGCTTTGTCAGTATAAATATATATTTATTGACTTTTTGCAGCATGTGTTTTTAATATTTATAAATAAATAGACCTTTCCTGTTTTTTGGCAATAGGAATGTCTCAATTGAAGAACTATTTTGTTGAGCATCATTTGGATATGAACAGACTGGTTTGGTTGCAACTTTCCACCCAAGATGACATAAAACAGTACCACAGAAGATATACATCATTCAATAAGCAAGTTTACTGTTTAAAAATACACTGTGAATACATACAACTACATTTGGTGTCATTCATTTTCTGCATCAGAATCCATTATCTTCTATAATTCAAATAACAGATTGAAGATACAAAACTAACTAGCCGGGGAATAAGACAATGAAAACATAGAACAGATTACTTGATAAACATTTAATCAAACTCAATTAAAAATTGTACACACTAATACAAACAGGCATATGAATAACATAAAAGAAAAACAATGCTTTAGACATTACAAACTATCAAAAGCATGATAGATAATCTACTTCAGGTGAAACACTCTTTGTTTAACCGAGCAGGCCAAGATGGTTATGACAATAAGTTAGACCACATTTTACATGCTGTTACTTAGTTCATATAATAAAGTAGTTGCATGTTTAAATTTTTATAGAAAACACTCTTAGTAGATAAATCTCTGTACTCACAAATTGTTTTTTATAAAGCTTGTTTAAAAAAATAAATTTATTGTTGTAATATTGCAGGTAGTCCTGGATCATACGTTGGAAGACGATACATCAATCGTCTTGAAAGAAACCAATCCAGTGTTCTTCTTTCCCACATGAAATTAATAAATGTGTGAACTCACAAATAGTTGCATATGGTATAATGCTATCCATTCGTGATTCCAGTGAGAAATATAAACCTGCTTCTCTTCGTAATATTATCTTCATGCACTTCAGAGAATCCAACTATTCAATATTTCAATTAGTATATAAATTTCGTAACCCAGATTCATCTGTTAAATTCTAACAACAACATCAATAATGACTATATCAAAATTGATGAAAATGTAACATTGATTTATTGAGTGTTGTTTAACACCGAGCTGGTGGTATTTCAGCCAATATCACGGCGAGAAAATGAAACAAGATCTACTCAAAGACAAGCAAGACACAAATTAAAAAGATATTTTGAGAAACGTTAGATCTGTCAGTCCTCACTTTACCACTCACAACAGGGCTTCAGAAAATTCATGGTATGAACAGTATAAAACAACTCAAATTGATACTGGAGGTTTATTTTGAGGGTGTATCAGCCAGATATAGATAGCCTATGTTTGAATGAGGTCAGCAGGACTACTGGATGGTTGTCATCTTTTGTAAACATGTCTAAAAATATGGTTGGGAATGATACCATTGCACATATTTATTGTTTGTACCTTTATTACAGCTTGCAACATTAGATGAATGCCTGACATAGAGATAGATTCTGTAATGAAATTTTCGTACAACCACCTCCATTTTTCATAAAGTTCATGTAAGTCACTATTTTGTTTCATAATTTCATCATATATATTTCTGCTAGGTTAATTTTGGTATATCTCAACAGGGGTTAGAGTATCAGTGGCCTATTTCATCAGATTATTGATTTATGGCACAGATGTTGTAATATTAGGTCATTTAGTGTCAAGGTCATTAGCTGTTACTGTAATAACTACTCCTTTGAATGACTCCTGGACAAGGTAGTCCCGTAGGGACACTGGGTCCTTAGAGGTGTCCCAGTGGGACTCCCACAAATATATATATCTTGCATCAGGATATATTGCATCAGAATATATTTCATCAGAAAATGACCTTCAAGGAAAATAGGTTAGTCACCTATTATGTATAAAAAGACGAGTCTTCAACAATGAGTAACTCCATACCATTGAGACTTTATGTTAATGTAGAGCTCTGTTATTTTATTCATTATTCAACTGTTGGGGATTTATGTAAAATATACCGTCCGTTGTTATAGAACTGATCTGCGAATCAGGGCCATATTGTTCAATTGTGTGAATATTGACATGTTTTCTTAATACAAGTTTATTTTAACACTGACTCTTTTTCTTGCGAGAGCAAGTTGTCTAACTATACAAGGATCCATTTATTTTATGTGACCAGAAACTCTCTACTATATCATGCTACTGGGAGTTGCTGTAGAAAAGGGCCTGAACTTTAGTGTCTGTCGTCAATTGGATGTATATGTCAAGAGACAAACAATAACAACATAAATACGAGCATCAACTGTAACAACTGTCAATAATCGTCTTGTTGGTCGCCTACGTCACAAAGTTCTAACACACAACACAGACAAAAACCTCTTTCGTCACATTGGTGGCAGCGGTGGGATCTTTTGTGTGACTTGACAATTTCGCTGTATTGGAGTTTAGTGTACATTCTAATTTGTGTTATGGATACTCCTAGGATTAACAGGAGATATTCTAATCAGGCTATCATGTCATCCAAGGTAAGACCTGATTTTTCTAGAACTCAATTATTCACCCCTGATTCTGGTATTGGAGATACACCATCACCTCGCCGGACCCCTATGGATATTCCGACTGGAGGATTCCCCAGGACGAATGGACTAGGCATGCGTGTCTCCCCATTGAGGAATGGTGCAGAAATCCCAGGAGTTAAAGAAAGGAGTCGTTGGAGTGTATTTTGGTTTACATGGTTTGTAATCCTTGCACTGAGTTGTTGCTGTGTAGCGTTTACTTGGACCTATTTCCCAAACAACCGGATAGTTCAACTTTCTCAAGAGTATGTCATGAATAGTTTGTTAGCTGTGATTGGTGTGACTTTTCTGGCTATATTCCTGAAGTTCCTGACGACTGTGTGCAGGAGGGAATCCCGAGAGAATGATAATCGCAGATTTCGTACCAGACAGATGGAAGAAGACATGTGGGAGGAAGACTACCGGGACGACCAGTTTCAAGAAGATGTCGATCCAGTTACGCCGGCAGATGTGTCCAACAAAATGGACGTAGTCAGTAGTCCAGCAATGGACTTCAATGATGTATCGTCCGATGGACGTTTGCGTAACTCAAAAGGAAAATCCAATGAGACAGGTGAAGGAATAGGAGGCGTTACAGTAAAACGAAGGCAAGATACGCCACGTCCCCCCTTTGAAGGCCGGGAGTCGGTTGCTTATAGGGAGAACCAAATTGTGGACCGCCGAGAGTATGTAGAACCACGAAGTACAGGAAACACATCCGAATACCCAGTTAGGAGGACCTTTACTGGAGGGAGTAACGATGTATGGAATGAGTTTCTCCAATATTTTGAAAATATGGCAGAACTTAATATGTGGGGACCCGAGAAATCAAGAAGGGTACTCCTTAGTACGCTGCGTGGTCAGGCGGAGACGTTTGCTTATGGGTTGCCATTGGTAGTGCAGAGAAACTACGACAGACTTAAGACAAAGATGGAAGGACGTTTTGGGCATACCGCTATGAAGGAGCGCTATATGGCCGATGCAAAGTTAAGAAAGAGGCAACCTGATGAATCGTTGAGAGATTTTGGACAGGCTATAGAGGACCTGTATAGAAGAGCATACCCTGATAATCCAGACATAGTGGAGGAAAACGCAATAAAGGCGTTTCTGGATAAATGTGGGCAGGCAGAAGATTTCAGGCTAGCAGTGAAAAGAAGTAGACCAAAAACCCTGCAAGAGGCTGTGGTAAATGCGATGCAGGAGGAGTGCCTTAGAGTAGGAGAAAGGGAGCTAGCTAAGGAGAGACCTGTGAATAAAAGGGTTTATGCAATCGAAGAAAAATTAGGCGGGATGGACATGATATGCGCTGAGGAATCTCAAAAAGCAGGTTCTGGAAGCAATAAATACGAAGATAATGGTGTACACCCCTTAAGAAGATACCCGCCTAGGTTTGGATCCGGACCTCGAGGACGGCCATTTAAGCGCGCATTTGGTCGAGGCAGAGGACAACCATGGATTCAAGACCAGAGCCGGCAGGAGCCTGGGGGTCCTACAAGGGTGGCCCCTGGGAGCCCTCCACAGAAGCCGTTAAACTAGAAGAGACCGGTGCCGAGGGCCCCGTACCGGTCGTGAAGGAAGAAAGGCCTAATTTTAATGAAATGCATTTCGACAAATTGGTATTCCACAGGAAGTGGAAAAGAAAGAAGTCAAAAGAGTACAATGATAGTGATTCCAGTAAAGAGGAGTTGAAGTCTTTGGGAGCAGGAGAGGGATCCTCAGTGGAACCCCACTGGAGGGTCAGAGCGCCAGAAGAAACAATTAGCAGATTACCAGGAATGATGGTGCGAGGACAAGTTGGAGGAGCGCCAGTTCATTGGAAGATAGATACGGGAGCCAGAAGTACGTTCATAACCAAACAGACATTTGACTTGATCCCTGATAAACCTGTATTGGAGGAAGTGGATAGTAGATATATTACTGCCAGTGGACACAGTTTAAAGTGCTATGGCCAAGCACTGATGAACATTGCCTTTGGTGATACCATCTACCCCCATGAAGTTGTTGTTGGAGTAGTTCGGCATAATTTAATTGGTGAAGACTTCATAACTAAGTACAGATGCCATTGGGACCATGATGAGTCAACATTTGTCATAAAAGGGAGTAGAGTACCCTTAAGGGACTCTATGTCCTCTACAGAGACAGCTAGAGTCATAGCTTTGGAGACTGTACTAGTGCCAGCGAAACAGGAGGCAATAATAAAGTCAGCTCTCTGTACAAGGACCTGCGGGCAAAGTCACCTTGGGATTTTGACCCCAGAGCGTCCATTCATGGAACGCCACGGACTTGCATTAGCAAAAACCTTAGTAGATGCAGCTAATGAAGTTGTTTATGCTAGAGTATACAACCCTGGAGCAGATGATGTGAGGGTGTATAAGCATACACATATGGCGATATTTACGCCAGTGTGTCGAATAGGACCAGTAGTTAATCTACGTGTCCAGGCACAAGAAGAAGATGATGAAGTTGAAGAAGTGTTCGTTGATGAAGAAGGAGAGTTACCAGAATATATGTTACCTGTTTTTCTAAAAGGAAAAGAGAATTTAGATCACGAACAATGTAAAAGGCTGAAGAAGTTTCTCATGGATAATCAAAGATGTTTTGCCAGGCCAGGAGAAGTCGGGAGAACTAATATGGGAGTACATAAGATACAACTGAAAGATGAAAAGCCTGTGAGAGAACCACCAAGAAGAATTCCTTTGTATAAGAGACAAGCTCTTGAAGAAGAAATAAAAAAACTTGAAGAGAAAGGGTTAATCGAAAAGTCTAACAGCCCTTGGTCATCGCAGACTGTAATGGTTCAAAAGAAGGATGGGACATGGAGGATGTGTATTGACTATCGAAAGTTAAACGAAAAGACGGTTAAGGATGCTTATCCACTGACCAGAATTGATGAGAATTTAGATGCCCTAGTGGGAGCTGAATGGTTTTCATCTTTAGATTTAGATATGGCCTATCACCAGGTGCCAATGGTTGAAGAAGATAAAATAAAGACTGCATTTGCAACACCTAGAGGCGGCCTATACCAGTACACTACAATGCCATTTGGTTCATGTAATTCAGCCAGTACATTTGAGAGGATAATAGAAAAGACCTTAACGGGACTTCAGTGGGAGATAGCTGTTCTATATCTTGATGATATTGTTGTATATGGAAAGTCGTTTTCAAATCATCTCGAGAATCTACAGAAGGTGATTGACAGGTTGTCAAAAGCTGGATTGAAATTAAAACCTAAGAAATGTTGCCTATTACAGAAAGAGGTATCGTTCCTGGGCCATGTTGTATCCAAATCTGGAATAAGAACCGATCCAGCTAAAATTGCTGCTATTAGAGATATGCCATGTCCGAAAACTGTGACACAGACTAGGAGTTTCTTGGGTCTAGCCTCCTACTATCGTAAATATGTACAGTCGTTTTCCAAGATTGCCAAACCACTGTTTGATCTAACGAGAAAAGACAAAAAGTTCAGTTGGTCTGATGATTGTGATAAGAGTTTCCAAGAACTTAAAGATAGATTAATGCGTGCTCCCATTTTAGCATTCCCACAAGCCAACGGGAGTCAATTCATACTAGACACTGATGCGAGCGCATACGCCATAGGAGCAGTACTTTCCCAGGTACAGGAAGGCAGAGAGAAAGTCATAGCATACGGGAGTCGTTGCCTAGATAAACCAGAGAGGAATTATTGTGTGACAAGACGGGAGATGTTAGCTGTTGTATATTTCACCAGATATTTCAAGCACTACTTGTTGGGACGAAAATTTCTCATCAGAAAAGACCATGGCTCGTTATCTTGGCTACAGAAGTTTAAGGAGCCAGACGGACAGATACACAGATGGATACAACAGCTCAGTCAATTCCATTTTGAAATACAACACCGACCGGGCGCCAAGCATGGAAACGCCGATGCTATGTCCAGACTTGTAACACCGGGCGGCGACGTCTGCAAACAATGTGAAATGCCTTGGGATTTCGAGTATAATGGACCAAAAACGACAGAGATAAAGAATATGAAAGAAGAGAAACCAACTGAATTTGTAGGCATGCTGGTAGATGATTCTGAATCTGATGAAGAGAATCGAGATCATACTCCTACTCGAGGGAGTCGGACTCCCGATATAAGGAGTCAAGCTGAAACACCAGAAGAAGCTCCAGGAGGAGCTCCGATATTAAGAAGGGGGAGGAAGCCCAACAGACCTAAGTCAGCTAAGCAGAAGTCGATACCAACAGAGGACTTAAACGATAAAGAAAATATACGCCTTAAACAAGATGAAGATGAAGTTATTGGAAAAATCTTAAAATTAAAGCTAGAAAATAAAGAAAAACCTACTTGGGAAGAGATAAGTGGAGAGAGTAGACAATTTAGAGCATACATAGCAAGATGGGAGCTACTTGAGGTTCATAATAATGTTTTGTGCATACATTGGGAGGACAAGAATGAAAGATTTAGATGGAAAATATGTGCTCCTGTTTCATTATTAAGTGCCATACTGTTTTATCTACACGATGCCAGAACTGCGGGACACCAGGGAGTCAAAAAGACTTATGAGAAAGCAAAATTGTCGCCATATTTTTGGATTGGAATGCAAAGAACTGTAAGGGATTATATAGACATGTGTGACATTTGTGGGGAAAGGAAAGGTCCAGCTTTTAAGAAACGACACAGGATGAAAATATACAAGTCAGGCATGAGTTTCCAGAGGATAGCAGCCGACCTTGCGGGGCCATTTCCTATGAGTGAGAATGGAAACAAATATATTCTTGTTGTTGCCGATTATTTTTCAAAACTAACAGAAGCGTATGCTATTCCTGATATGCAAGCGACAACAGTTGCGGATGCCTTGTTTAGAGGATGGATAAAACGTTACGGGACCCCCGGGGAGCTACATACTGACCAAGGGAGACAATTTGAAAGCCAGTTATTTCAAGAACTTTGTAAATTTTTAGACATTAAGAAAACTCGAACAACACCGTTACATCCGAGATCAGACGGAATGGTCGAAAGAATGAACAGAACAATCAATAATATGTTATCCAAATATATCAAAATTCATCAAAGAGACTGGGACGACTATTTGGACTCTGTTATTATGGTTTATAATTCAACACCCCATGAGAGCACGGGTCAGAGCCCACATAGAATGGTATATGGTGAAGAAATGAAATTCCCGTTGGATTTTATATCGGAACAAATTTTACAAGATGAAGTAGAAATTGACGAAGAATATACTACTGAATATGTCCTGAATTTGCAGAAGAATTTACAACAAATTCATTCTTTAGCTCGGGAGCAACTCGGGAGTGCTGCAGAGAGACAGAAATCGGCATATGATAATTCCGTACGTAGTAAAAATTATGAAGTTGGACATTTAGTTTGGCGCAATCAGAGGAAAAATGTAGTAGGGAGAAAATTAAAAATTCAACGAGATTATTCTGGTCCCTGGATTATTGTTCAAAGATTAAGTGACGTTTTGTTCAAAATTCAACACTCTAAAAATTCGAAACCTGTTATTGTTCATGGTGATAATCTTAAACCTTATCTCGGTCAGAAACAATTCCCATGGTTTATTTCTAGTACAATGTCAACTTTGACACATAAAAGTGATGAGGATAGGCTGTCGCCGCACGAGGAATTTGTGGAAAACCCAATTGGCGGTGAAGATCAAAGAGATGCTGAAAATGTGCCGGTCACTGACCTAGAAGCTGATATTCCATCCAATAGTAATGACGGGGACCCTCCGGAAAAGTTACGGGACTACATAGGAGTCCGGAATAGTTCCGCCAATAGAATACTACCGGATATGCGTGAGACAAATGCGCAAAGGTTACGGCGAAAAATCCAAATTCCTAGAAAGTTCAGGGATTATATTCTTAGTGTTTCAACAAAAAAAAAAAAGAGAAAATGGACAAAAAGGGTAAAGGCAAAATGCCTCGGGACGCCCCATTTTGCAGGATCTGCAAAATTGAGTTTGGTAACAGGAGGAATCTGAGGAGGCACAACAATCAGTTTCATAGTTGTAAAGTAAAGATAATTTCATGCGCAGATTGTGACTTGCACTTCTTTAGGAGGGAGAAGTTAAGAGAACACTTGGTGTCTGACCATAAATACTCTAAAGAGGCAGCCTACGAAGTAGCATTAGGGACGGAATTCATTAGAAAGGATCGAAGTGACTTAGAGGCGAATGACAATGACTTTAATGTGGATGATGATGATGTAGCTGAAAATGAACAGCAGAAAAGGGAAGCAGGATCTGACGGAAGAAGAGTGACAATAGAAAGTGATGATTCTGAGGATGAAAATCACAGTAAAAAAAGGAAAATTCCGAAATATGAGAACATTCGTATAAACGTGAATAGTGGTAGTGACAAGAGTACTAGTGATAAAAAAGAAGAGGAGGTGTACGAAATTGACAAGGACAAAGACATAGAATTGATCAATTTAACTCTGATTCAGAAAAAGCATATCGACCAAGAAGGAAAAGTTGTGATAAGGAGGGAACAGCACATCAATACAAGCATGCATTACGATTCGAAAACATTTCCGTGGCAAGAGTTCTTAAGATATTTTCTAGCTCAAGTCAGAGCTCACATGAATGATGTAAATTCCAGTGAGAGACCAGGGCCATCGGTCGTCAGGATTGATGAAAGTGACAATAATTCGGATGAGGATATGGACTAACATGGTAGTGTGCGTGAATTTGTCTGTATATTATTTCGTAGTGGTAGAGTTAAATTGCAAAACTTATTGATATACAATGTGTTGATTTATGATTATTATTTTTTTTTAATTATTTTGTTTTTGTATAATGTACATGTATGCAGGAGTTGGTACCTATTGGGACCTCTCCTGGGGGAGTCCATAATGGACCCCAGGTAAAAGGAGTCCTTTACGGACCCTTATATTGTAAACATATACATAATTATTTTTCGTAATTATCTTACGTCGTTTTTTTTTTTTATATAGTGCCATATGCATAATACGGACACAGAGGTTGTCCATTTTGTTTTGAAATCCTAAAGGGAAAATTTTTTTTTTAATTTTCTTTTTATAAATATATATTTTTTTTTTTATTCGCATTTGCTATCTAATATTTTTGGTAAGTGTATACGTTTACATTTATATATTTTTTTTTTCTGATCTAGTCATGTTCAGGGAACAAACCAATATTATTCTGATATACCAATTTTTGCCAAGAACCGCCAATATGTGTTCAGGATCATTTTTTTTTATATATTTTATGTTATTTTGTAACGGTTGTATTTTTTTTTTTTTTTTTTTATATTTTACATGTACATAATAGTGCATATCACATCAATACTTACCTCGGCTTGTCAAAAATTTATTTTTGAATTTCACATATCAATCATGATTTGTTTTTGATAAAATGTTTTTCTGAACAGTGGAAGTTCAGGGCTTAGTGGGGGGCAATGTAATGAAATTTTCGTACAACCACCTCCATTTTTCATAAAGTTCATGTAAGTCACTATTTTGTTTCATAATTTCATCATATATATTTCTGCTAGGTTAATTTTGGTATATCTCAACAGGGGTTAGAGTATCAGTGGCCTATTTCATCAGATTATTGATTTATGGCACAGATGTTGTAATATTAGGTCATTTAGTGTCAAGGTCATTAGCTGTTACTGTAATAACTACTCCTTTGAATGACTCCTGGACAAGGTAGTCCCGTAGGGACACTGGGTCCTTAGAGGTGTCCCAGTGGGACTCCCACAAATATATATATCTTGCATCAGGATATATTGCATCAGAATATATTTCATCAGAAAATGACCTTCAAGGAAAATAGGTTAGTCACCTATTATGTATAAAAAGACGAGTCTTCAACAATGAGTAACTCCATACCATTGAGACTTTATGTTAATGTAGAGCTCTGTTATTTTATTCATTATTCAACTGTTTGGGATTTATGTAAAATATACCGTCCGTTGTTATAGAACTGATCTGCGAATCAGGGCCATATTGTTCAATTGTGTGAATATTGACATGTTTTCTTAATACAAGTTTATTTTAACACTGACTCTTTTTCTTGCGAGAGCAAGTTGTCTAACTATACAAGGATCCATTTATTTTATGTGACCAGAAACTCTCTACTATATCATGCTACTGGGAGTTGCTGTAGAAAAGGGCCTGAACTTTAGTGTCTGTCGTCAATTGGATGTATATGTCAAGAGACAAACAATAACAACATAAATACGAGCATCAACTGTAACAACTGTCAATAATCGTCTTGTTGGTCGCCTACGTCACAAAGTTCTAACACACAACACAGACAAAAACCTCTTTCGTCACAATTCTATAAACATCAAATGCGGCCATAGAAGATTTTCAAAGAAATAATGAAACCTGATTATTCCATCTACTTCAGCACAGAATTTTTTACATCAGAAACCGTGTATCATGCCAGTCTGGTGAATGTAGTGCCATATGCAGTTATTCTACGAGAAACGTACACTATGTAAGTGAAACAACTAATGTTTGTCCTCATCTTCATGTTATGAAAGACCACACAAATTTATGGACATAAAGTACATAAATTTAGGAGATACAAATGTATCAAACAGTTTTTCCAAACCTTTCCATTAATTGTTTAAGGCAACAATTTTTTTGATTTTGAAAAATGCTTTTCTTGCTTTCCATTAAATGACGATAATCCATTTGCCGTTAGTCGCATTCAATAAACGTACCTAACCATACTATTATATGGCTTATTTCAGAGACGAAGTTTCGCCAAGACTTGCGTCTCTATTGTTGAAATGTGCGACGTGCTTTAGCATGGAACATACGAACATTACTGAGATTGTCAGAGGTTGGATTCACGTTGAACCGTCGTTCGGCCTTTTTTCTGTGTTTCTTAGCTTCCTCACAGTTGTCATCGAACCAGGGTTTGCTTGATTGTTTTGGATTAATAACATTAGTAAGTCTCTTTCTTCAGTTCATCTCGACAGAGTTGCTCGAACAGAGGCCAATTGGCCTTGTCAATTTTCAAGCGAGCAACTCTCTCAGAGGAAGAGGGAAAACGATTTTCCAAAATAATTGGAAAGTGATCACTTCCACACTGTCACGGACGGACGGGTGGATTAGTCTACAATCAGTGCCAAGAAAATATAAAATGATATAAATATTCAAATTAAATATGAAAATTTAATTTAATTAACAAAAACAAAAAAAAAACATATTTTACAGCATGTACGGCCGTTAAAAAGTAATATATATATCACTGTTCAATCTTCCTACAACGTCGCCGTACGCCGTCTTCTCACGTTTCCGGTAAATATGAAGATCAGTGGAAACAATACCAAAATACGGGTATAATACTAAGGATAAATAGATCACAGTTAGTCACTTTCCTGAATAGATAAACGGACATGTCGTTGTACACTGGTACAAAAAGTTCACTGTTTTGAGTACATTATTCGTCAATTATGTCGACCGGAAATCGGCACCATTTTTAGTAAACTAGGGAACCACTCCTTCACTGAAATGCTGTTCTACGTCTGAAGGCTAGAACCTAATAAAAATTCAAATACACGAATTTACCATATAGCTACAATTTACATTACAAACTAACAATAGTTTAATAGACATGCGTCAATTTGCATTCCGCAACCAAAATTATGCATTCACGTACACTATTTTGTACATTACAAAACTCAGAAATTTCATAAAAATTCCGTTTGTCGTTTACATCGACTGTGTAGTCAATTCACGTACATACATAAACAAGTTACATTCCCGTACCACAGAGTTCCGAATTGCACACGGAAATTACGAATTATCATTCGGAATTTACGAATACTTAATTTCCGAGTGACCATTCGGAGTATTGGAACCTTTTCCGAATTACTTACAAATAGTGATTCGGAAGGAAGATTTGGAACGATTTGGAATAATGTATTCGTAACTTCCGAATGACCATTCGTAACTTCCGAATATTCATTCGGAAATTAAAAATAGCCATTATATTTGCAAATAAAAGGGAAACCTTAAATAAAACTGAAAACCCAATAAGTCAAGAATGATTTATTAAAGTATTTATTTTTTTTCAAACAAATAATACTTTAAATGCAAATAATCAGTATTAAATGTGTGTAAAATACATCCACATGTACTCAATAACAAAAATTAAGAGTATGTCTAAAAAAACTTTAAATGCCCAATCTCGCACCCATTTTGCAAAACAGTTTTTGTATCTCACTCTCGGGTTTTTTAAAACTTTTTACAGTAACCTTCAACAAAAACATTCCCAAATATCTGTATGACTGAATCAAATTTTATTCGTCAGAAGGACTAACAGACCCGAACACTAGATGCCCCAAATTTTTGCAGATGAAGCATAAAATTTCTCTATTGCATCATGGAAACAATGATTAAATTTTTACTGTACATATTACAACAATAACAACTGAATAAAAATAAAATGTGCATGTTTGTCCAATACTGGTATCATGACATTCCTGGAGCAGAAGGCTTTACTACATCTGCAAGGACCAAATTCAAGTCTGGAATGGTTCTTCCAGGGTACTTCTCGATAATGATGTCTAAAAAATATTATACATATATAATTGTATTTAATAATATGCCGAATAAAAATGTCAATATTACAACATTAGAAATTTCAGAATAAGAAATTAATCAACCAAAGCAATGGTTGGATTAAAAAAAATTATCTAGCATTTCCATTGGCTAAAATGTCAACAAATGATCTAGTTGTTATCTTGATTGTGTTGTAATCTACTTTGAGTTTCTTGTTTAATTTAAATACATACTTTTAATTTTTTCCAAACAGGATCTGTGTACATAATGTATATCCGATATAAAGTATTATGAATCACTGTTACAGCTTAGTTAAGTGATGTAGCTTTTTTTTATGTTTGTTGTAAAATGAACTCAGGTTACTTATCCACCCCAGCAAAAAATTTACCATCAACATTTCATGATATTCAATCAAGGTTATTAAAATATGAAACTATGATGTATTAAATCAAAACTACAACTTAGGTAAGATTTAACTCACTAAATGACTAAGCTTACCATACAGGACACGTAGCTTCTGTCTATCCTCTAATGGAGGACGTACTCCCGAGTCTGACTTCTTTCCTCCATGGTGGCCTGTTATAGAATGACCTTTTAGCTCATCTAAAGTAAACATTCTTCTAAGCAGCCACTTTGAATCTGATTTCCAGCTTCTGCTAGGAAGATCATGTATGAGTTGAGCCTAAATGCAAAATGAAAAATTTACCAATTTTTTCTTAGGAATATTTAGCTAAATTCAACTGTTTAGTGTCCACCTGTGTATCAAATAGTAGAAAAACACAATTTTTAAGGGATATTGTCTACGAAAAAGTAAATTTTTTGTACTAAAAAAAAATGCCAATAGACAACTTGCTGTGTCAAGTTTAAACATATATAAAAATCTAAATGGGGACAAAATATCAAAGCCGCAAAACAAAGAAAATGACAAGTATGTGTCATATTTAAAAAATTTAAAAAAAAAAAATATATTTAAGTAATGAAAATGATGATTTTGATAATTAACATTGATAAATTTACAATAAAAGTGTATCCGTCATCATGAAGGTAAACAAATAATCAATCAAATAATTTTGAGTGATAAGGCAAATTTGTTAATAAATGTATATCCAAAGTTTTCCTTCGGCCTAAAATTGAATAAAAATAATCACAACCCTTATTTTCAGAAAAATAGTTAAAAGGTACCCTCAGAGTCTTTTCAGCCATTTCTAGATTACTACATGTAGATATTCAGAATCATTAATTTAGACATTATGTTTTCATCTTTGCATCTCTGATGCTGAAAATTGTAGTCAACCAAAGAGTTAAATTTCTATGATAATTTTAAAATATCTTGTTGTTTCCGCCAATAATTATGCAATTATCATATTATATTACAAATTTGCATCTGTATAAAAAAATATGTAACATTTCTTTTGTTCATGAATATATATCAACTTTACACTTCATAAAGAATTTGTAACATCTCATCTCAATTTAGTATTGCATTTCAAACCTTAATCACATTAAGGGATAAAAATATGACTTAATAGAATACTGTACCTTTGTGAAGCCATTGTACAGCTTCTCCTGTGAACCTGAATCTGTCACATTTGCATCATTAGCACAGGAAGTATCGCTGTAACGTCCCTAAAAAAAGATAACTTTTATATAAAGTCAAAACAGTTACATACTGCATGATGCAAGCACTTTTTACTCCAGATTTCTCTTTATGCTCAGTTTATACATAATGTACATACAGGTCTGTAAGTCTTTTTGATGAATGATTATGAACAGGCTTACGGTCACATATACACTAAGTATGACTTGTAAAAACAGTCTTTTTAATGATATAAGATTATTCTATATTATTAAAATAACTGATTGAGCTTTGTATAACTTGAAATTGTTCTATTCATTAGTTCGAACAAGGAAATTAATGTTATAAATAAATCATACATACCATAGATGTATTTGAAGAACTAGGCTCCATATAAGAACTGTTCATGGACATGGGCTTCATTGAGTATTGTAAGGAGTGTAATATCTGTTCCACCTATAGTATAAGAGCAATTTATTATCATTATGCTACATATATTTAAATTTGAAGATAAAAAATTTATATACTAATGGACTGTCTGTTCTGATAACAGAGAATATGTATTACATTGTAGGCTAATTATACATGCAAGTCCATGACTAGACATTCAATTATTTCCTTAAGCAACTGCTATACATGTTCAGTATTTTTTGTTTTGACATGCGAAAAATTTCTATAAAAATATCTAATTTGAAATCCGGCCAAAAACCATTAGATAAAAAGTAAATTTTTCATATCAATTAATACTTAAAGTCGGTTATTTCTTAGTCAGAAGTGGCCAACAGTCTTGCAATAAGCATGATAAGATGCTGGCAATTTTGATTCAACACATAAAAATACTTACTTGACAAAGCCTGGAATTCAGCTGATAAATATTCTGATTCTGTTCCCTGGAATCTTTTTCCAAACCTTCTATGGTCACCTGCAGTCGATGACATTGACTGCAGCCGGCCAAAGGACCTGATTGATGGGATGAAGGGGTACTGTAATACCTAGGTGTTGGTCGATATATCATCTCAGATATATCTGACACACCTTCATTCTGATATATATCGTCTGTTCCCATTGACAGAGAAAGGGCCTCTGCCATTATTCCACGGCTAGACCCAGTCCGTGGTGGGGTCTCAGACAATGACATAACTGGTGTTTCAGACGATGTCCAAACTGGAGCAGTGTATGATGAAGATGGTATTGATGGATTTCCTGAAGATGACAAATTGAATTTATTCTTAGTGAGATATGTAGATGAAGTTACAGTGGATGAAGTACGAGGTAATGCTGATGACAACGACAAAGTGGATGCTGTACAGGGTGTTGATGAAGTGGATGTATAAGTGGGACCAATGCTGCAGGATGAGCTAACAGCTGATGACGGAATTGGAGAACAGTTACTGGTTCTTGATATTGTTGGAGAAATCAAGGGAGAGTCCAAATCATCTGAATCTTCAACCTCGTCAACAATCTCTGACTCCATTAGCATGTCTGCAATGTTGGTAAGATGTTTGTTCTAAAAAAATATATAAAAATCATTTAACTTATTAATTGTGAAAGAAGACTAAAATTGAAGCACATTGCAACATGACCTAAAATGTTTTTAAAGTGTAAATGAAATATTTTTTTTCTCAAAAATATTAATAACCCCATTACACTAGATTTTATTTAAATGTGTGGGTGTGTTTTTTTATACTACAATGATGAGACATTTGTAAATGTTTTTAAAGGCATGAAAGGTGTCATTGTCCATTGAGGTATATCTTTATAAATATAATCAAACTAAAGATCATATACTTGATTCCTATACTTTTTGCACACTTTGATGCAAGGCATAATTATCTATTTGAAAGTACATACAGTCATTTTAGTTTCTTTTTCTTCTTCTCTTTTCTTTTTCTTTTCCACAGCCTCTTGTGTGGCATTTTCTTTTCTTTTACTCTTGTTCTGAAGCAAAGACATAATTAATTATGGCATAAAATATGTACTTTATAAGTATACAATACAAAAAATCCTGATATCCAACACTGTTACATAAATTAAACAAGAATATGTCCAAGACATAATGCCCCATTTCCCAACATTTGGGATGGACGCACAAATGTACCAGAAAAACTAATTATGCCCCCCCTCACTTTCATAGATGTCAGGGTTAGAAATTAGCACTGGTCCACTAGAATATCCATGGCCACTAAAACTTACTGTGGGCTACCAGAATTTTAAAATTGGTGTATAATTTTAATATATGGAATACACATTTTTCTCTACTTAATATTTTTTTTATTGGTTGGCTTTTGTCTAATTTGGTTGTAAAAATGTACGTCACACATGACTACTTGTGTAAATACTTACAGATTTTGTTCCTGCTTTATCTTTCTTCTTTTTCTGTGAATCACTCTCATCATTGGACTTTCGTGATTTACTTGTTTCCTGTTAATGAATTAATATTTAAGTTAACAAAAAGACTCTTATAAAAAGGTGCATAACATTAACCGTTCATTAGAATGATTGTTTCATGCATGTTCATAAAATATAAATATGTATTTAAATTTGAACAGTCAAATGTGACAGAACACCAATATTTCAAAGATTAATCTTAGCACACAGTTTTAAGTGCAATGTATGACCCATTACTACTACTAATTACTGATGAGTTTTTCCTTTTACGAGATAATTGGGAGTAGCTTTTATGTTTTTAGCTTAAGTAAAATTGACATTAAAAAGGCCAGGTTCAGAATGAAAAAACTACGGTATGTATTTAGGAAGGGAACAGAAACATTGTAACATTCTTTCTCTGGTCTAATGTACTTATTTTGGATATCTTTAAACTTTCAGAAATATTGATAATATCTTACAAACACACATACATGTACATTGTATTCATACATGTATGTCATAAAACTTAAAGAGTAAATGTACTTTCCAAGGAGCAATTAATTTTCTTTATACCAAAAAAATTACCAGTGCAATAATGTACAGTATTTGTTCAAAATATATGCATGTGTCATGCACATAAACGCAACATCTTTTTGACATTCTGAAGGCTTTTCTAGGGTTATAGGATGCAGAAAAGCAGTTCCTTTGTTTTATTTCATCTTAAAATTTATGTCACTATGTATTAAGTGTCATGCAATACATTATAAATACTTCTTATCACGTCTTTTTTATATTTACCTCTAAATTAACTGCCTTTCCTTTCCCCTTTCCTACTGTTGCTGAGATTGATTTTGCCTATTCAAATACAACAAAACAGCTGTGATTCAGTAACTGTCATCATGTCCATTAAAATAAGTCTCTTGTCAAAATATTAATCAGTGACAGTACATGTGTATGTATGCAAGTACCATAATAACAAAACTGAAACATGTGCATATTTACAGTGTTCATGATATTTTATAGTATTTTGATTTTGTGAATTTTGAAACTGAAGACCTGTTTGTATCAATGTCTTTTGTAAAAACACAGATGTCAACATTGCATTTTAATTTTGCATCAAACATGTCAAAAGTTATAATCAAGAATAAAAAAAATGGTCTTAATACATGTACATGCAAAAACATCTATTTTAATCTTTACCACTAAATGATTGCAAACTAAAATTTTACATTTATACCAATAAATATAGAAGTTGCAATGCCTGGCTAGGAACATGTAGCTACATGTATAATGACTACATTGGTTACATGTTAAACTCCTCTAATTCAAATAAAATTCAGACATGATTTTGCACCAAAAGGAAAAAGAAGGAAATTCATCAAAAAGATAGGAAAAAAGGGGGTTAAGCCTTCTGAAAAATCAGTTTCTGACTTGTTTTACAAATCTGAACAACTATTGAAATTTGTTTTTCTATTGAATAAATCTTATTTCCTTTATAAATCTGAAAAATCATGTCTGGAAATTAAGATCTGATTTATCTACTTTATTCTGATTGGTTGAGGTTGAGCTAACTGGTCTTCTTTCATCTTCAGCAATTGATTCTGCCATACGTTGTGTCAGCTTTCTCTCTCTTTTTGTTTCATCTGAAACAACAGAGGCAACATCACGGGGAGCTTCTGTCCTGTCCTGAAGTTCTTTCCTTGCACCAGCTTTTGAGTCTAAAATGTTTCAAAATATTGTTCTTATTATCAAGAAAAGCACATGAAAGCATCTGTTGTGTACATACCTAATAAGATAAAAGTTCTACAGCCTAAAATTTAATACTTGCATTGATAAGTATATTAAATTTAAAATAAATTGTCGGGTACTGGTAGTATGTTTTTATTTTATTTGGTATACAGATATACATATTAAATTCAAATAAATTGTCGGGTAGTATGTTTTTTTTATTTGGTATGCATGTACATATGTGTATATACATGTATATATACTTTTAAAATGGTGCACAACAACATCAAATACATGTATGATGTTAAAATAAAATAATAATTAAAGTCAAAAGACAATAATTAATAATCAAATTTGCGGATATTTCGCTGGACCAACCAGCTTCATCAGCGCTTGTAATCTGATATGAGGTCACTGTTTGACTGTGTGTTGAACATAATCAATAGCGCATAAATAAATTGAACCGCTTTTCTTTTGAATTTTCTAAATGGTACTTCTCAGGTCTAAATGTACTGGTACTGTACATGTACATCTAAAATAACTATGACAATGTATGACAAAACAATTGTTCCAGAACAGTAAGAACTATGTCCTATACATGTAGTACTATTGGTACTGCTAGATGTCACTGCAAGATTGTTCACCATTTTGATTGTTGAAAGTCAAAAATAATAAAATTTAAAAAGCTTAAATACTGTTATACAAACCTGATCTGTCACATCAGCTGTGTTTAAAGGATGCACATGCGATCAGTATTCAATAAGAGGATCTTGAAAACTTGCATTTCTTTTTCAAGAAACTGGCATGCATAAACTAATCTAAAATCAATTGAACAATTGTTAAATACATTGTACATGTTATACTGTGACAATTAGTTTAATCATATTTATTTATACTGGATTTGGAAACAAGCTAAATGCTTCTATAAACCCCTCTCCAGTTTGCAGGTGCGGCCTTTGCAGTGGCCCCATTGAGCCTAATCTTATCGAACTGTGACAATTACACATGTTATTTGAACTTATATAGCTATCCTTACAGAAATTTACAATATACAATGTATAGTACTGTATATTGTATAATATTACAACAACAAAAGTATGATGCTTTGAATAAATAATAAAGGAGGAATGTCCATGGGACAGGGATGCCCCGGCTAGGCCCCAAAAAAAAAGTGGAAGTCTCAGAGGTCTGAAAGTTGCTTAGGACATACATGTACAAATGTACATGTACATGCACACTCAGATTGTCATACCGAACCATTCTACCAAGTTTCAAATCATTCCCATGTATGGTTTCTGAGAAAAGCATACACAGGTATTGTTCTACAGTTGTAATTATCGATAAGCAGTGGAAAACATAAGGTCAAATTACTGGGATAAAACCTAAAATGCAATACTTTTTAGACTAATTATATTAGTTTAAAAGCCTTAAAGGTGTTAAATAAGCAATGACAATTGACAAATGATTTTCACTTATCAACAGTTCTGTGCAAGTACATGTACATTGTAACAGTTCAATTTTGAAACTTTAACATGTATATAAAGTTTAACTTTAACTGATATTATAAATTACCTGTACATTGTACGGTACATTTTTTTGTACAACACAATGGTTTACAAGTATACATGCATGTTAATGTACATTTGTGAAACAAACTTAGTACATGTACATGTGATTTTTTTATCAAAATCTGAGCTTAGAAGTTTTCGGTATAAAGAGTTTTCCTAAGTAGCACAAATGTACATGTGTATATACATAACTTGTTAAATTCTATCTTTGTGCACAGAAATATGAAGGTGACTGTGAACATGGTGAATGACATACATTAAATTTTGTCACATGCACAAGATGCATTGTTTTAAAAAACAAAGTATTAATGAACACCCTCTGTTGCAAAAAAATTAACTCGTGTCAATAATGACATGTATTCTACCGGTTTTCCAAGTTTTCTACTCCTAGCGTGTCTGATGAAGGTGAATTTGCATATGCAGTGTGACAAGGATAAGAATTGGCTGCGCAGTGCTCTCTTAGTGGTCTTATTTGGCCGACAAGTCACAAAGCAGAAAAAAATATATAAGGGCCTTAAATTACATGTAAGAGCTATATATGAACCACAGCTAGGAGCTGTATGGCCAAGTGCTCATGATTAAAAGTTAAAAAACCATAAATTTTTGTTAAGTTTTTCTAGGAGAAAAACAAATTTCATGGACCTCTTTCACAGTGGGGGCCCATGACTCATGAGGAGGGGAGTGCGAGGGTTTGTCCAAAATATTTATCATTTAAAGCTTATTCCATCTTTCTATTCTTTTTTTTTTAATTGTTTTGACATATCTTTGACAACAGCTTTCAGCAACTGATAATACGTTTGGGGAGGGACAAGGAATTATATATTTGATGTAATTCCTTGGGAGGGGGTACAGAAAATTTCGAAAAGGGCAACAGAGAAAAAAAAACAGTTCAAGTCTAGATCTGCATGTCAATTAATTGTTAAATTAATTCTGAAATCGAAGTTGTGCATACTTTGCCCCGTTTGCATTATTAATTACTTACTGTGGAATGAGGCAATTTTCCCCATAAACATTATCTGGCCAAATTGCTTCAAGACTTTCCCTGTGACGCCGTCAACTATAAGCTCCTTTTCATTGTAAAAGTCGGTGGTTCCATCCTCCCAGTCGACAATAAAAAACTTAGATGTCGAAGCCATTATTCAGAAGTTATAATTACAAATGTAATATAAAAAGTAAACAAACAAAAATAATAATACTGCTTAAGTTCGGATAGTAGCGCGCAATGCTTTGAATAAAAGCGACGATTTGATTGGCTCATTGCAATTGAAATCATCCGTCGCACTTAAACGTTTTAACCAATATAAAATATTCTAGTCATAAGAACGCTTTAATTTGACATCGAGTAAAAAATCGAAAACAAAACAACATGATCAACATCCAAAGAAGAAAGATCAGTGGAGTTGGTTAAGATTTAAATACACAGGCGTAGTTTTTATGAGAAATGTAGTCCAAAGATCACAAATTATGTCACAGGATATACATGTCTGATCAGAAGCCAGGATATCAAAGTCAAAGATTTACAAATACATGTAGATGATGTTCAACACTTTTTATGGTACTATAACTAATACATGTAGTTAACTAGTAATTGAAATATGATAAATCCTAACAAAATCATTGAATGAGAATGCATTCTGAGTAATCTCGTTGAGATGTTAGCTCCGGGGAAAATTTTTTGATTGGCGTTAGAGGAGGCCAATCAAAAAATTTTCCCCGGAGCTAACATCTCAACGAGATTACATTCTGAGTAGCACCCAGGTTTTATTTTTCATTAATCATATTTTTGGTCTCATGCAATTTGGCAGACTCTACAATCACTGACAATAGTGAGCTTAAAACACTCCACTCGCATATTAAAATCAAGATAGTAGACGCTTTGTAAATCATATCAAAATTAAAGGTTACCATTACGTGTATACTCCCTTCTCATTATATGGTGGGTTCCATTGTATCGTGGAAATGACGTTTATTTCAACCTAATATTCAACTGTGATGTCACCTGTTTAACCTAACTACATGTACCTACCACAATATTACGAGATACCAGTATACATATACAACATGTAACTCACAGGATAATTGAATAGATCTATATTACTATAACACTGTACACCAGGTGTCAAAGTGCTGTGTCCACTTGACTCAATCCTTCTACAGGCAGTTAAAAAAATGAACTTATTATTAAAACATAAAAGTACATGTACAATAACAAGACTAGCTGAGAAAAGACAGTTCTTAAGATAATACATGTAGAGTCCAAATTACTTATTTCAAGCTGCTCATGTTCATTTTCAGTCCCCAAACTAGACCAATAAACTACATAAACGATAAAGAAATGTGGAATAAGTGTACGTGACACAACCAACATAAAGAAACAGGAATTTTTAAAAAATCATAGAGAAAAACAGCCAGCAGCTGTCTTCAACATGACCATAGAGGTTGCTGCTTGCCGTTTTGCATTGGCCCAAGACTAAAAATACAATACATAAGTTTCAAAACCAATCCCTGAATTATCAATGAAAGACCCAGTTCTGGACATAGAACAATAAACAGATTGATGACAGAGACAAACAAAAGCTTTGACAAAAATTCCTGGCTTAGGACAGGCACATATAAAATGTGGCGGGGTAAACTAGTTTTTTGGGCCCAACCTTCCCCGTATTGATAATTTTGTACAAAGCACAAAAATAACACACTCTAAAAACCAAATCAATAATGTATATTTTTATTTCAATATTGTACAATGATTGTATTTCCCAAATGTTTTGCTACTTCATTGCCATTATATGACGCATGTCATTATTTATATTTACTTACATTTGTATTTAACAGGCTAACAAAGCACTATCAAATGAAGAACTTGCAGCTTGTGAACAGAATGATAAATGGATATGTCCAGTTGAGGGTTGTGAAAAAGAGCTTAGTAGAAAACAAACATTGAGAACTCATTTGAGATGCATTCATTTGATTGAAGGTAAACATTCACACTTGCTTAAATATTACATGTACATGTATGCAGTTTTATTAAAAGAATAAACCGTTACAAGGTCCATTTTGCAAGCCCATTATTAACAGAGTACATATTTGGATATGTACATGTACATTTAAACATTTGTTTGTAACGTCAGTGAATTTTACAAATTTACTATCACGCTCAGAGCTTCATGAACATAGTTATCATGGTAATTTGGAAGATGTGTAAATTTATGTATGTACTGGTATATGTATCAATCAATCAATCAATCATGGTGTACATGTTTTTACATTGCAATGTAAAATCAAACTTTCTCCGAGATCCTCAGCACGCCTGGGAAACTCGAAAGTTGCAACCAAAATTCCGGGTCCCTGGAATTTTGTGACCTGATACATTTAATGTCATAAATTTGAGAAATCGAAGAATGTCAGTCCATGTATATTTGTTGAATAATTGTAAATAAAGCGAAAACAGTTTATTTTGTTCAATTGATAACATTAAGTTACAGTTTTCCTTAAATCTGGACTTGTCCTGGTTTATAGAATTGCCTTGACAATATAAAAAGGATTTCTGGCTTAACTATTATTTTTGGTATATTTAAGATCTGTGACAGATTTCACATGGAGTGACATTCTCTGATTCTTGCAAAAAGTGTTCTTTCACTTAGAATCAATAAACTTCAGGGTAACAATATTTGGTTGCGACTTGCGAGTTTTCCAGGCTTGATCAGCAAACTTTGCTGTATTTATATACTTTGTCTTGTACATATGTACAAGTATAAGTCACGATAGTCATTAACTGTTACTGTTAGCTATTACACCAAATTAAGATAAGAAATTGATAATTAAAACTTGCACGTATAATTAATCAGTAATATGTAAACCAATGAGAAGCTATGCTTATACTAGTAAAGAAAGAAGTATTAAGGATTGAGGGCATTGATGTTATTAGGCTACATACTTTTAAACTGGCATTCATGTTATTGCTCCTTTGTTATAAATTAGCTGAATAATACAACATTTATACATGTACATGGTATATTTATAATGTGTATAATGATCTATAAATGTCCAACTTTGTACAATTTACATGAAGATTTTGTACCTGCATATACATTTAAACATCAAGTTTAAAAAAAATCTTGTCTATTTCAGGTGGAAGTGCGGTTAAAAGATACAAGAAATATGAGTATGATGAAAATGAATCTAAGCCAAGGACAACTAAATGGAGATGTTTAAGGTAACATACATTTGTACATAATTATTTACATTCACCATACAATTATTGTCTTCTAACAATATATGTATTATGTTCATATCAGGTGATTTTGCATATTTGTTAACATTCAAAAGATAAAAGTTAGTTTTGATGAAATGGTTCCAGATAACTTCTGATTTTGCATATATCCAAGCATATTTTACTAGTTGATCAGATTCCAGTGAAACATTACTTTATTACTGGAAAACATGTTGACGATATACATGTAAGATGTTACAAATTCATGAAATTAACATGATTTAAATAACATTGTTTAAAAGGTACAAGTCTTCATGAAATCTGACTGACTGCCTGTCACAACAGTTAAATTTTCAATTATTCAGGCATTTGTTCATAAATCACCATGATCACAGGACCTGCAAAGTCAGGAAAAATTTTCGATAAAAAGAAATAGAATGCATATGATGTACATTGTATATAAATGCAAAAATATGGTATTTAACTTTATATTAATGCTGTATATTAACCATGTTAACTTTTTGTTATTTTAGTGTTAAAATATCATACTTCCCTTTCATGGTTATTAATGTAATTTTTCTTTATCTTTTATAGGCAAGATGATAATAGATCAGATGGTTACGAGGGACATGAAACCTTTGCTAGTGATACTACATGTACTAATCTTGAATCAAATATCCCAATAGACGGCTTAAATAATGACAACAATTCCTCTATTTATGATGATGAAAGCATTGAGCAAGAATCTTTTTCTCCCGATCACAATACATTATATAATGATGAAGTTCAACAAATTATATGTGATAATTATGAGGTTGAAGATATGGATATTGTCAATAGTGACTCAGATTATGAATTTGACTCGGGTAATAGTGATGAGGAAAATACAGATAAATCGCCATTGGACGAGGCAGATAGTTGTGAAGAAGAACAAAAAACAAAAAGTGTTCCATTATATGTATTGCCACCAAACACTGAAATTTACTCATCAGATATAACACATCAAGAACACTTACTATCTCTATGTGCATATTCAACAAGAAATAATTTATCAGGAGCAGCATTTTCACAACTAATGCAATTAATTAATATTCATGTTCCAGAAAGAAACCTATGTGAATTAAATATCAACAAAGTCAAGAGGAAGCTTGGCTTTAGTGGTTTTATGAACTATATTGAATTTTGCGAAATCTGTGGAGCAATATATCCTGAGGAAAATGAAGTCAATAATTGCAGTACACCAAACTGTTCAGGAAGACGCTGTACCAAGGAAAACAATGGTCACAAGACAAATTTTTTTGTACAAGGAAATCTCAATTTACAACTCGTTGAAATTTTGGAAAATAATTGGGACCAAATAAAGAAATCTTTTGAAAGAAAAAAGGCAGATAACGCAATTTATGACATTTTGGATGGAAAAAAATACAGGGAATTAAAAGAAAAGTGCAAAGAAATGACAATTACCTTAACAATGTTTACTGATGGAGTTTCTTTATTTAAATCATCTAAAGTTTCGATCTGGCCAGTTTATTTGATTATAAATGAAATTCCACCGTCATCTCGATTTATTAGAAAAAACATGGTATTGTGGGGTCTTTGGCAAGGGCAAGGAAAGCCTAAAATGAACACCTTCTTTTTCCCATTTGTCAAAGAGATGCAATCATTATACAACAATGGATTGAAATTTGAAACAACATCTGGCCAACAAATTGTTTATGCAGTTGTAAATGCTATTACAATGGATCTACAAGCCAGATCAAGTGTTTTCAATATGACACAGCATAATGGTATGCATTCCTGTATTTTTTGTGAGGAACCGGGTCATGTTGTTAAAAGTGGAAAGGGACATACACGATGCTTTCCATATAGAGGACATGAAGAGAAACCAAAATTGAGGACAAACGAGACAATAAAGCAAAATGTATTACAAGCAGTTGATACCAAGAAACCTGTTTGTGGATTTCTAGGAAGATCAATTATTAAACATCTACCCTTCATTAGCTTCCATGAAAACTGCACTGTAGATTACATGCATGGAATTTTACTTGGAATCACAAAGAAGCTATTGAGTCTCTGGGTTTCAGGCTCAAGCTACCAACGACCATTTTTTATTGGCCATAAACTGAAGGATATTGATAGTTCATTGAAAAATATTAGAGTTCCATATTTAATTCACCGCATTCCAAGGAAGATAGAAAGCAACATCAATCATTGGAAAGCATCAGAGTTTCGTTCATTTCTCCTGTTTTATGCGTTGCCCTGTCTACATGAAATTTTACCAAAAACATACTTAGACCATTTCTCATGTTTAGTTGAAGCTACCTTTTTGTTATTGAAGGAGAAAATTACACAAAATGACTTAAGGAGAGCAGATTTGTTACTAGATTTGTTCTATAAATGTGCAGCACAGCTTTATGGAGATGCTGTTTGTGGACTAAATGTGCACAATTTGAGTCATCTTGCAAAAATTGTAGAGGACTGGGGTCCATTATGGACCTTTTCATGCTTTTCATTTGAATCTTTCAATGGTGAGATAACAAAGGCTATACATGGAAAAGGCAATGTGAGTGGAGAGGTGTATTGGGTCGTCCATAGTGAGAAAATCATTGAAAGGCAAATAAGGGACATACAAGAGGGGAAAGCCAAAAAACTATTAGAGCAAATAACCAGGTCAAGTAGAAACACCAAAGATGATAATCTTGAGGTCGGAGATAAATGCATGATAGTGAAGCCATTGATAAGAATTGACGTAGAGAAATTAGATGTACATGTTAAAGACCAACTTTGTGGTGTACTCAATACATCACATGAAGAACTGATTGCTTTGTCATTTTTCAAGGCTGCAAAGATTAAAAAAAACAACTTTACTTTCTATAGTGAGGCATGTGGTAAAGTTAAGCAAAGGAACTCATTTACAATCATTCTGCAAGAGCCCTACAAAGGTTGTAACGTTGTTCAAGTACAATATTACCTCCATGTGCACAATATCAGAAAGACATTTGCTATTGGAAAAGGTTATGAAAAAGTTTCAAAAGTGATTCAGGGACATGCACCTCATCTTAATGTGATTGAATTGAGAAGGTATGTTAAATGTTTAAAATATTTACATTCTGGTGAACACTTGACAGAGTACATGTATATACATCATGTACATGTGATATATACATGTATATGTAAAGTTCTACATGTAACAAACTACAAACACGACAAGCAAAGCAGCTATTGCAATTTGCATTCACCTCTTATTCATTTAATCAAACATAAATGCATACAATAACATGTACATGTATGTCAAACTATATGTACATGTACAATCATGTATAGATCTACACACTTAATAACAATGCCTAAAATTACATGACATAATATATAATACATGTACCTACATGTACATTGTACATTGTACATGTATAGACATGATACATTGTAGATACCTTTAACTTGAAAAAAAAGCAATTGCAATTTGCCTGTAACCATGGTAACAAAGAAGACCCACATTTTCATGTTCATGTACATTTACATGCATGCTGTGTGTTTTTCGAAAGATACCGATCATGTTAACATAAGAATCTATTTAGTATTTATACATGTATAAAATGCACCAATATTTAATAAACATAATAATACATGTATTAAATCATTGTTTAAACATGATAAATGCTAACAGTAAACTCTGTACATACATGTACAATTTTGTACATGTACAATGTACATATGGATGGATGTACAATGTACATATGGCATGTATGGATGGATGTACAATGTACATAAAAATGACATCATATTTAAGGCACTCGCACAACTTAGTCAACTACAGTATGGCATTTTTTTAAACATAGTGTACATGTATATACATGTATATGCATACATGTATTGTATGTATGAGTCATGTATAATTATTATTCTATTATGTTTATGCATCTTACATGTATATTATAAATAAGTTATTAATTCCTTTCAGAGAAAATCTTGTAATTCCATCATCATTGCTTGGAGAACTTGTTGTGTATATGGAAGTAAAGAAACGACAAATTGTAGGCCAGTTTCCAAATTTTGTTGAGAGAGACTAAAATATTGAAGCTGACTTCTGTACATGTACCATGAACTGTAAATCTGTGCGTGTCATATGTTTATAACTTTATTTTTGTATCATAAATACATGTATCATTTTGTTAATATTGTTAGTTTATAAATATACTACTAGTCATGCTAGTAGTCATCATGTACTTGTATGGATTTTTGCCTGTAACATACATGTTCATGCTTGACTAATGTGATCTATATTGTTATGTAAGATTTCAATTATAATGTTATTCGAATCCTACATGTCTGACATGTATTTTTGAGAAATAATTTTCCAGGTCAATATTTTATCATGTAAAAAACAGTATTAATAAATTAAGGTAGTACAATGTACATTTATACAAAATCAGTAGGATAGATTTTTCCCAAACTCTGTCAACATGGTCAAAAGAAGAAATTAGTGCATATGTTTGGAAAATAAAACAAAAAGAATAGGTCACAGTGCTTAATTTTTGTAGAAATGTGTTTAAAAATTGTTCAAATGGTTTTAATTATTTTTTTCAAATTTCACAGGATAGATATTTGCTATATCATGTATATTTTGCCAGAACTTCCACTTTGGCTACATGTCATGCATGTAGTTCTTTGAAATTAAACTATAAAATCATAAGAGTCACCATTCATTTTCTGAAAATAAATGGGAAAAACTAACTTTTCCTAACACATCTTTCTTGAAAAAAGTATGGGACATGTTATGAAATGAATATAACAGTTAGGTTTTTTTTCAAACTTATTTTTTCATCTGGTAAGTTTTTCATATCAACAACCTTTAAATTAGTTAAATATCAATATTTTTTACTTTTCTTAAAATTAGTGACAATGCTCAGAAAAGATGCTTAATAGTGTTATACCACTGTACTACCTTAAGCTTGTCATGTTTTTGAAATTGACCATACACATGATACATGTAGTCAGGACCATTGCAATCTTCAATTTCTCTGGTATGTTTTTGCCTTGTTTTGTCTTTTGTTCTTGGATATATGAGATTGATCATCCCAGTTCGGTAATTTTGTTGTTACCTTTATTTTCAGTCATGACTGTACAGTTGTAAGAAACATTTTTTTTTTATAGAAATTCGATATTCAATATACCTTATTCATCAAAGAACTGATCTAGAATAGTTTTACCTAAACATTTGCTAAATTCAATAAATTTTGAAATATGGCAAATTGGGGGGGGGGGGGGGGGGGGGGGGGCGCAAATTTAGCATTTATCATACACTTGTACATTGTACCTTGTCCTTTATAGCTACATGTATCTTCATGGTTCAGTCACTGACCACATTAAATTTCTTTTTACTAAGTATGCAAAAGTTCACTTTAATCTACATGTAATTATAATCACTTATGTGGCAGGTTTTGCTATTTAAGTATTACATGTACATGTATTATCAGAGATAAATTCAAATTCTTACTCAATTGTGCTTGCTGTTGTAAGGTTTCGAAAACTTCACCATGATTTATTTACACATTTTTTTTTTTTTTACTACAACTTGTATTGTTATATCAATATTCAATATATTATTATAGTTGCATCAGAATTGTTTTCTTTTTATTCCTAGACACTTATAAAAATGTTTTAATTCATGTGCATTTATTCAGCAAAAATTTTTCTAAGTCCAACATGTACAATTATTGAAAAATTTCTAAGTCCAACATTACTAAAATATTCTAAGTTGATTCCGAATGATTCGGTAGAAAGTTCCGAATGGTTCCAAGTTATAATACTCCATTTCCAAATGAAGAAAGTTCCGAATCATTCGGAATTAAGAATTTCTCCAAATGATTCCGAATGATTCCGAATGATTCCATGTTCTTACGAATCAATACCGAATGAAAATAAGTAGCAATTTGGAAATCTGTGCTACGGGCGGCGTGGTCAATATCAGATAAGGCAAATAATTCTAAACATATGCAATCCATATATTTTTACATAATCAATACTTTTCATGACATCTCTACAGATGCAATATAAGGTTGATTGACAATCCGAAATAAATAAGAATTTGATAAATACCCGTATACAGAAGTTCCGAGTTTAGCTCGGAACTTCCGTGTAAATGATACGGAAAAAAACATTCGGAAGTTCCGTGTGACAATTCGGAGTATTGGAACCTTTTCCGAATGATTTACGAATACAATAATAAAGAGCAAGTTCCGAATACTTCCGAATGGTCAATTCGGCAATTTCTAGATTAACTTCCGTAACAATTACTGTACTTCCGAATCATCGCCGAATCACTTCCAATATACATCAAAGAATAAACCAGGCAATTTCCGAATGGCATCAAAGGATACACAAGGCAACTTCCGAATGACATCAAAGGAAACACAAGGAAACTTCCGAATGGCATCAAAGGATACACAAGGCAACTTCCGAATGACATCAAAGGAAAATTCCGAATGACATCAAAGGATAAACGAGGCAACCTCAAAATCTAAGAATGATGTCAGCATTAGTCCAATGGTATCAAAGAAGAGAATATGCAGATATTGTAATAAATGAAACTCTTAAAGGTAAGAATAAGTAGTATGTAATTGAAATCAATAATTAATACAATTACAGCCAATATGTGTAAAATGTACATGCACAAATTATATCATTACAATCTGCCAGCACTATAATAATGTTGGACACCAGCCTAATCCCTTCACTTCTTAAAAATGACTTAAAGTACAATTTGCAGTCCTCTATATTAAAAAATGACTAAAAGTACAATTTGCAGTCCTTTATGACATGCCAGGTGCTGAGGGTTTGACATCTGCCAGCACTATATTGATATCTGACACCAGCCTTCCTGGATATTTTTCAATTACCATATCTGGAAAAAGAGAAATAAAAAATTAGAAAACACTAAATTATGTAATGAATCTTTATTTTGTCTTGACCATTATACATTGTATTATTTGTATCGGCTTGGAGCATAAATAACGTAATGTCATTGGTTGAAAATTCATTGTTTGTACAACATAATTTGAAATACAATGTCTGATAACTTTACCTGCAGTCGTTTAGTTTCTGAAATAGCGAATTGAACAACCACCAGCCTCTAATGTTCAAAATTATTGATATACATGTAATACCAAAATCTATATACCTTTACTTTAACTTCAAACATTTTTACTCACGAAATGGCAGAAACCATAAATGTCGCAGGGTTAATTAGAAATCTTGATATGGTAAAGCATGAACATTTTCCAGGTTTGATCATTTAAATAATGAATGAAAAATAAAATAATTTTACCAACCAATCATAACCCTATTTAACCTGAAACAGATATATATTTTTTTGCTTTAGCAATAAGAATTGTGCCTGCTATTAATATATTAAAAATAATATTTTTTCTTATGCTAGCGTTAAATGGTGATCAAAGAAGCTAATTTTTATTCAAGACCTCAAATTTTCACTGGCAAGGCAAAACAGTCAGATATGCTACTCGTGTCTATCTTGCATTTAATTTATGTGCACTTTGATAAATAACATTAGCTCACCATACAAGACTTTCAATTTTTGCTGGTCTTCAAGGGGTGGACGTTTGTTGTCAGTGTTTTTTTTGGACCCATGTCCACCTGTGATGGAATGGCCCTTTAGCTCCTCCATGGTGAACATCCGCCGAAGGAGCCACTTGGCATCTCCTTTCCAACCCCTACCTGGCATATCATGTAGAAGTTGAGACTGCAAGAAATTTTTTTAAAAATCAAAACAACCTTTTCTTTTTACATCCTTTAAAATACAAACATTTAGAACTGAATGAAATATGCAAAATTTTCAATCTGATTTGCTCTTTTTGTTTTTTATTTAATGATTTTCATCTGTTCATTTTTAATATTCCCACCGTGATAGTCTTAAATACATGTATTAATAATTCTGAACACAAATGAAAAGATGTTGCCAATATTATTCCCACATGAAAAAAAAGAAAAATAGCTAAACCAAGTTGCATAAGATTATATCTCCTTTTGGAATTAACTATTAAATTGCATTTTTTCATTCCTAATACAAGTTTATAAAGGAAATTTGCATGTCTTACCTTAGTGAATCCATTATAAAGGGTGTCTTGTGTATTTGAATTTTGCTAAAAAGGAAAAAAATTAAAAGTATTAATACCTTGTGTTTATTTTAAAAAAGCAACATATCCACTACACATGAGGTGCTCTGTGCATATTCCACACATTTACCATTTTTGAGAATATCTTTAATGAATGTTTATGTCATTGTGTCTTTAACATGCAAATCAATAGGGTAGACAAAAGTCAAAACAGTGGAAAAGGGGAGGGGGGGGGGGGGTTGCCAAAAATGCCATGTGTCTAAATGTCAGCAAAAAATGTTCTTTGACAACACAAAACATAAAAATAGTGTCATGTTATTCTCTCTATTGAATTTTAGTTATTTTTAACAATCCTTGTTTGCCAATTGAAGACTGCCTCACATGAAGCTGTTTTATATTGGCCGTCTTCATTGTCCAATTCAAAGTAAAATCACAGCACCTATATGTGACTGATAAAAAAAAAGACAAATGATTACAGAATCAACAAATCAAAGGGATTATCAAGAAAATCATAATCAATAACATGACAAAAGAAGGCACACTTAAAGGGGACCACCACACAGAAAGAACAAAAAGCTGACAAACATCACAAATTAAAAGCACCATTAGTGTGAAGGCCTTATACTGACTAGGAACATTGTTTGGGTATGCCAATCTGCTCCATGTCTGCACTGGCCCTTGACAGATTGTGTTTATAAGACTTAGAAAATATAAATACCCAAATCATTTATAAACATCGAATTAAAGTTAACTCAATGTAAATGGCATTCACACATGTAACTGAAATGATAAAACATAGTTATGTCCAATTCCATTTCTTAGATTATAAAGTAACAACATACCATTGAATCTATTTGGCAATTGTCAGTGTGATACTCCTGTGAGTCACTGCTTACAGTGCTGGTGCTACTGCTGGTCGGTCTACTTTGCACTGGACTTTGAAATGGACTTTGAGACCACTGACATGACTGATATTGGTTTGTTTCCACCTACAACAAGAAACCTTCGTTAAAGAATGTGTAAAATATACACGTAAATATATATTCTATCCAATGCTTTAGTCTCAAGCATGTCAAGCTAAAACCAATTTTAAATTTAACAATTTATAAAACTTCTTCAATCTAGAAATATATCACTAGAAATTTCTTTTACTTTCACCTTAACCAGGAATACAAGAAATCTTTGAAAAAAAAAGAAAAATTAAAAAAAAAAACTATACCTTAAATTAGTGACTTCAAGATAATAGAAGAGTCGTTCCTTTTAAAATGCCCTCAAACTTTCTATTTTACGAAAGGATATGGAGTAAATGCACACAAGACCATAACACATGAATTAACTTTTTCTATGTATTTTTGGGGATATTGTTTCGTATTTTTTGACTCTATATACCTCAATTACCATTATGATATTCAGAAATAATTTCATGCCAATTAAATATATATGAAAGTTGATTTAGATAATTTTAAATTACCACCTGTATCACTCACCTGGACATGTGTGAAAGTTGACCAAGTTTGGTTCTAATTGGCTTCACGGTTTCAGAGAAAATTTTTAAATGCAATTCCATTAGGGCAACATATTAAACTATGGCCCCTGATGGCCATCTTGGATGGCATGCAGCACTTCAAAACACAATTTTTAGAGGTGACCCTCCAAGGACTATCTGGTTCCAATTGGCTCAGTAGTTTCAGAGGACAAGATTTTTAAAATTTTTTAAGGATGACGGACATACCAACGAATTATGCATAGTGATGGCAAAAGTTCATATGGCCTTTTAGGCCAGGAGAGTAAAAAAAAATCTATACCCGACAAAGTCTTTCATGGAGCTGGTAGATGTTATTGCCCATTTCAAAAACTTTCTGCTGTAATGCTTGAACTGTCATTTTGAGCTGTGGACACTGTTCACATGTTGGATATCTTGCAATCGGGTGAATAATCTGATTTTCATACTGTTTGTCTGTTGGTGTTTTTTCATTACTCAGATCGAGATCTGGCAATGGTTCTGGCTGTTCTTCTTCTTCTTGTGTGCTTACATCCATGGATATAGCCACAGCATCTGCTAACAAACTGCTGTCTGATTTTGTCTGTTTTATAGGACTTGGCTGATCATCTGTTTCAGATATTAATGATTCCATGAGAATATCTGCCACATTGGACAAACTTTTGCTCTGAAATGTAAACCATCTTGTCATTATTTACAGACCTTTGATGTTTTAAGTTAATACACCATTATGCAGGTTCTAACAATAGTGATAAATTTCAATGCAACAGTTCCCATATTTCTGTAGATTATAAGGTGACAAGTCATTTTTTCATTTTAAATTCAATTTTTCTTTGTTTCACATATTTTGTTCAGTTCTGCAATTGCATGCTTATTCCAAAAATGAAAAAAAAAAAAAAAAAATCAAACTTCACTAAGCAGTGATATTTTATATCAGTGATTTATCATGGCAAGTCTGGTTGTACTGTAACAATGGGACAAGGGCCATCAGAAAGTAATTTTTTTATGTGCTATGGGTAATGTCCTGCATAGTATATGATTTATCGGTAGTTTGTACCAGATTCCTTTGATGTTCACAGACTAATAAAGTCTGTATAAGCTAACAGGCCTGATCCAAGAAAAAATACTGGGTTGTTGTCAAGGCCGACATTTCGTTGTCAATGCAAATATTGTGTGCTTAGTCTTCAAATGGATCTTTTTCTCAATGAAATGAGCATAACATTATTCATAAAAATCGCACAATTTCTGTTGTTTGGAGTGCACACAAAGTAGATTTTGTGTTTTCTTTAAGGAGATGAACATTTTATACCACTTTTTCCCTTTAACTATCAATAAAAGGAATAAATGTCATTTGCTTTCCAATACTGACTTCATCACGGTTCATACATGTATCAGACTCGCCCTTGCAGGCTTGGCTGATATGAACCCTGATAAAGCCAGTATTGAAAACCAAAATGACATTGATTCCATATTTATTTGACTAATCAGTAATAACTAATGCGAACACCATAATGATGTTTATATAAGAATGTGAAAAAGTAAGTACAATGACATCTACATGTATTTATATGATCTCCAAGGAGTGCCAGTGACTGAGCAAGTAAAGCTTAACTTTTTAACTTCAGTGAAATAACATCGACTTTTCTGCTCATTGTGGCTTTTTGTTGTTGATATGTTTAAAATATCAATATATCAGTATCCTTGAAATAGTCGAATTTGCTTATCCACGAAATTTGGTATACACGAGAAAATAAATAAATAAATAAATGAATTCACAGTATATATACTGACTTCTTCTATGGCTTCCTTCTGCTGCTTCTTCTGTTCCTTTTTCTCCTAAAATGGAAAGCAATTACATTGTAGTTTTATTGTTTATAAATTCTCTAAATGAGACCAAAATAAAGCAGAGGTATTGAGAACCATTTTGCTAAAAGCAAACACCCCTCTTAAAATGAATGACAATGTTAATGTCTCAACAAGGAAAACAGGAAGTTGATATTTGATATTGTAGAGCTACAAAAATTGCTTACAAACAAATGTCATATATATATATATACTGCAATCATTCTATTTGAGCAGTAAAAATACCTTGAACAGTATATTTACAAGTCATATACAGTCACTTACTGTATACAACTTTTCAATGTGACGTCACAGCAAATTTATTTGTTGTGCAGTTGACATGATGTTAAAAGCTTTGACTAATCTCCCACAAAACTTTTTGGGGTGAAATTAAATTTTGCAGAATAAAAAGAAAATTCAAGAATGAACCTGATATATAAAATTTATTGTGAGTGAGTGAATGGGATTTAACATCACTTTCAGCAGTATTTCAGCTATATTGTGACAAGTCAGTTTTAGTGGCAGAGAAAAAAGGAGTACCCAGAGGAAACCGCCAATCTTGGGCAGGTAACTGACAAACCTTGTCACGTATTGTCATAAGTCAAGTGCACCCATTTTTGATTAGCGAAAGCAAACTCACAACCGCAGAGGTGTAAGGCTAGTGATTGTACAGGTAAATGGACTACCTTAACCACACGACCACCCAGACCCCAAATTTATTTGTGCTCGGCAGGATAGAAGTGTGAGGCTTGCCGAGGATGAGGGATTTTTTTTGTCCATGAAAAGAAATGAGGAAAAACCTGACAACCTAAAGATTATTTTTTATGGCCTATCAAACATTTTGTAAAGAATGATTTCTGCATTAAACACATCATATCTCATACCCTTTTCTCTATGCTTTCATGATCTTCTTTATTGGTCTTTGCAATATCACCTGTACTCTTTCTCTTTACTTTTGCCTGAAATACATTATTTCAACATAAAGTTAATATGGATGTGACATCATTTTGCTTATTTTCTTCCTGGACCAATACCCTTTGAAAATATATGTTACATGTACTTGAAAAAGTTAATTACTATAAAATAGACAAGCAAGCTTCTAATTCAATGCATGTCTGGGATTATCAGTCATGTTAGTATATTAGTCTCTAAACATGCCATTTTCTAATGTTAAATCCAGCATTTGTTCACTTGTGGCCCAAGAGCTGTTGAGCTTTCAGGTCCCCAATTAAGCAGTTCTGACCAGTGATTTTGATGCTTTTTTTTTCAAAGCTACCTCTACCTTTCAGGTTGGGAAAATTAATCGCAGTATTTTTCAAAATTTTGCCAATTTCAGCTCAAAAACATCTGAAGCACTGTTGGCAGCCATGCCGGATTTTTTTGTGGTACAAATGCTCCTCCACACTGGAGAGTGTATATGAATAAAACTCGGAAGCATTACCGTTAAAACCTGAATTTCAGGATTTAGTTTTTGATGACTGCTGAACACGGTTGCTACGTAGCTACCTATCACATTATGAGCGACCAGTATACCTGCTCTAGATCTGTTTGTGTCTCATCTTAAAATTGAATCTGGGTTCTTACTGTGTATAAAAGTGACCAAGAAGTTTTTAGGATCAAAAGAGCTACAGTTTCGAAGCACAAATTCAGGGTTCACTACATTATCTTTTTTTAAGACAAATCAGGCGTGGATCCAGGGATTTTGAAATTGGATTGGTTCCAAAATTGACCAATTTCCAGTTTACAATAATTATCTCCCCTTCCTGTAAAACTGCGGCTATCTGTCTATATAACACAAAGGCGGTTACCCAATTATCTTTCTTTTTGCTCCAATAAATGATCTCAACATGTATGACACCTTTAAATGATAATTCATAAACATGTTTCACGATATCTTGTCGTAAAATAAATGTGTAACACCTGTCAAATATTACAAAATTAATGAAAAACTATAAATTTACCCTTACAATCAATGGATAGCCTCACTTTTTCATCAAGGGGAGATAAATATCGGGAACTGGAAATAGGTGAATTTTCATAAAATGGAGCTTTACAATCCCGGATGAAACTCCCTCTAGAATAGCCAAATCTTATAATGTCCTTTAATACTGAATTTTTATTATTTTTTTTTTTTTTTGCAAACTGCAATATTTATCTCGGTGCTTACCATGGAAAGAAGCTATCTTCCCGGTGTACATTTTATTCTTGAATTGTTTTAGAACAATTCCGTTGATCTTGTCAACGATCAGGTCTTCTTCTTTGTAGCAATCACTCGTCCCATCTTCCCAATCGACAATGTAAAATTTTGACATGGTGTTGATCTTCAAAGTATGCTGTTATCTTTCTGTTTAAGCGCGAGTCTTTTGAAATTCGTTATTTGATTGGTTAGTCCTAGCGGAAGTATACTATAATCATAGTCTCAATCACTGCGATGTTTATAATAAAGTAAATCCTATATTCAATGAACGCGTTTGATTGACTTTGACCACTTTGGAGAGACAGCAAAACTCGCTTTGCTTTACTCAAATTATTCACACTAATGCCTCTTTGAACGCACAGATTAGCAATCCGAGTGCTTTAAAACTCATCAGCATGAACAAGCAGGTATACAGAAGTGTTATAAAAGAAGAAAGTGGTGTTCACACCACAATTGGCACAATCAAAGACAAACGCTCTTATGGGCAACATATTAAACTATGGCCCCTGATGGCCATCTTGGATGGCATGCAGCACTTCAAAACACAATTTTTAGAGGTGACCCTCCAAGGACTATCTGGTTCCAATTGGCTCAGTAGTTTCAGAGGACAAGATTTTTAAAATTTTTTAAGGATGACGGACATACCAACGAATTATGCATAGTGATGGCAAAAGTTCATATGGCCTTTTAGGCCAGGAGAGTAAAAAAAAATCTATACCCGACAAAGTCTTTCATGGAGCTGGTAGATGTTATTGCCCATTTCAAAAACTTTCTGCTGTAATGCTTGAACTGTCATTTTGAGCTGTGGACACTGTTCACATGTTGGATATCTTGCAATCGGGTGAATAATCTGATTTTCATACTGTTTGTCTGTTGGTGTTTTTTCATTACTCAGATCGAGATCTGGCAATGGTTCTGGCTGTTCTTCTTCTTCTTCTTGTGTGCTTACATCCATGGATATAGCCACAGCATCTGCTAACAAACTGCTGTCTGATTTTGTCTGTTTTATAGGACTTGGCTGATCATCTGTTTCAGATATTAATGATTCCATGAGAATATCTGCCACATTGGACAAACTTTTGCTCTGAAATGTAAACCATCTTGTCATTATTTACAGACCTTTGATGTTTTAAGTTAATACACCATTATGCAGGTTCTAACAATAGTGATAAATTTCAATGCAACAGTTCCCATATTTCTGTAGATTATAAGGTGACAAGTCATTTTTTCATTTTAAATTCAATTTTTCTTTGTTTCACATATTTTGTTCAGTTCTGCAATTGCATGCTTATTCCAAAAATGAAAAAAAAAAAAAAAAATCAAACTTCACTAAGCAGTGATATTTTATATCAGTGATTTATCATGGCAAGTCTGGTTGTACTGTAACAATGGGACAAGGGCCATCAGAAAGTAATTTTTTTATGTGCTATGGGTAATGTCCTGCATAGTATATGATTTATCGGTAGTTTGTACCAGATTCCTTTGATGTTCACAGACTAATAAAGTCTGTATAAGCTAACAGGCCTGATCCAAGAAAAAATACTGGGTTGTTGTCAAGGCCGACATTTCGTTGTCAATGCAAATATTGTGTGCTTAGTCTTCAAATGGATCTTTTTCTCAATGAAATGAGCATAACATTATTCATAAAAATCGCACAATTTCTGTTGTTTGGAGTGCACACAAAGTAGATTTTGTGTTTTTTTTAAGGAGATGAACATTTTATACCACTTTTTCCCTTTAACTATCAATAAAAGGAATAAATGTCATTTGCTTTCCAATACTGACTTCATCACGGTTCATACATGTATCAGACTCGCCCTTGCAGGCTTGGCTGATATGAACCCTGATAAAGCCAGTATTGAAAACCAAAATGACATTGATTCCATATTTATTTGACTAATCAGTAATAACTAATGCGAACACCATAATGATGTTTATATAAGAATGTGAAAAAGTAAGTACAATGACATCTACATGTATTTATATGATCTCCAAGGAGTGCCAGTGACTGAGCAAGTAAAGCTTAACTTTTTAACTTCAGTGAAATAACTCGACTTTTCTGCTCATTGTGGCTTTTTGTTGTTGATATGTTTAAAATATCAATATATCAGTATCCTTGAAATAGTCGAATTTGCTTATCCACGAAATTTGGTATACACGAGAAAATAAATAAATAAATGAATTCACAGTATATATACTGACTTCTTCTATGGCTTCCTTCTGCTGCTTCTTCTGTTCCTTTTTCTCCTAAAATGGAAAGCAATTACATTGTAGTTTTATTGTTTATAAATTCTCTAAATGAGACCAAAATAAAGCAGAGGTATTGAGAACCATTTTGCTAAAAGCAAACACCCTCTTAAAATGAATGACAATGTTAATGTCTCAACAAGGAAAACAGGAAGTTGATATTTGATATTGTAGAGCTACAAAAATTGCTTACAAACAAATGTCATATATATATATATATACTGCAATCATTCTATTTGAGCAGTAAAAATACCTTGAACAGTATATTTACAAGTCATATACAGTCACTTACTGTATACAACTTTTCAATGTGACGTCACAGCAAATTTATTTGTTGTGCAGTTGACATGATGTTAAAAGCTTTGACTAATCTCCCACAAAACTTTTTGGGGTGAAATTAAATTTTGCAGAATAAAAAGAAAATTCAAGAATGAACCTGATATATAAAATTTATTGTGAGTGAGTGAATGGGATTTAACATCACTTTCAGCAGTATTTCAGCTATATTGTGACAAGTCAGTTTTAGTGGCAGAGAAAAAAGGAGTACCCAGAGGAAACCGCCAATCTTGGGCAGGTAACTGACAAACCTTGTCACGTATTGTCATAAGTCAAGTGCACCCATTTTTGATTAGCGAAAGCAAACTCACAACCGCAGAGGTGTAAGGCTAGTGATTGTACAGGTAAATGGACTACCTTAACCACACGACCACCCAGACCCCAAATTTATTTGTGCTCGGCAGGATAGAAGTGTGAGGCTTGCCGAGGATGAGGGATTTTTTTTGTCCATGAAAAGAAATGAGGAAAAACCTGACAACCTAAAGATTATTTTTTATGGCCTATCAAACATTTTGTAAAGAATGATTTCTGCATTAAACACATCATATGTCATACCCTTTTCTCTATGCTTTCATGATCTTCTTTATTGGTCTTTGCAATATCACCTGTACTCTTTCTCTTTACTTTTGCCTGAAATACATTATTTCAACATAAAGTTAATATGGATGTGACATCATTTTGCTTATTTTCTTCCTGGACCAATACCCTTTGAAAATATATGTTACATGTACTTGAAAAAGTTAATTACTATAAAATAGACAAGCAAGCTTCTAATTCAATGCATGTCTGGGATTATCAGTCATGTTAGTATATTAGTCTCTAAACATGCCATTTTCTAATGTTAAATCCAGCATTTGTTCACTTGTGGCCCAAGAGCTGTTGAGCTTTCAGGTCCCCAATTAAGCAGTTCTGACCAGTGATTTTGATGCTTTTTTTTCAAAGCTACCTCTACCTTTCAGGTTGGGAAAATTAATCGCAGTATTTTTCAAAATTTGGAATTTTTATATAACAAAATACTACCAAATATGAACAATGAAAAAAGAAACAGACTGTTTTTGTTAGAAATGAATTGTTGTTATCTTTCTTTCTTTGTTCAGAGGACTCAATTTCATGACAAAATTTGTATCCGATCCGAACCGGTGCAGAGAATCTACAGCATATGTGCACTTTAAGAAATGAACATTGCTAGAAGTATTTGGTGTTGGATTTACATAGACACGTAACAACATATTTTTGGGGGATTTTTTTTCAAATAGGGGAAATAAAAACAGAAAGTTGGGAAATTATCTCTGGGGGAAACAGCTGAAATTCGGCTGCAATTTGAAGGAAACAAAATCACTGCTGACTCCTAAGATTTCTGAATCTCATTTCAAAGTCAGACAAGTCTGTTTCCCCTCCCAAATACTTGTGTCAGGGCCTATCTTTCTAGTCAAGCAATTTATTTAATTCATTATCATGTTCTAACCTTTTATTTTCAATGTACATGCAGTTATATAAATAGTTTGATTGATAAAACTGTGCTGTTCCATGCATGCTTATGATTACTTCAATTCTGGCAATTCTGGTGAATGCAATTATAGAATCGGACCAGAATTGTGTAGATGGTTTGGGTATCTATTCTGGAATTTTAGTGTGATATATCTTTATGCATTGGTCAACCTTTGCACCCCTAGTACCAAGTCAGAATTGTGACTGTTGTCTCTTTCTGATATATCCATCTGTTCAATGTTCGAGTAGTCTCTGAATTATCTCAGGTGTGGTGGCCTTCAATATGTTTCAACTTAAGTCGTCTTATTTATTCCTATTCTAAATAGAAAAAATTAGCTCTACCAAGTGTAGTGGAATACTACCACTTCAGGGCCTCGGACAAGTTTTGACAAATAGTACGGTACATGACATGTGGATGTAATTAAGTTGCTTGACCCACAAAGTGAGTGTGGACTTGTGTTGCTGGATAGTTGATTTGCTTGACTACAAAAAAAAATTCCATGAAAATCTGATGAGAAATAACAAATTTACAAACATTGTATTTAGAAAAAATTATTGTTTGTCCCTTTGTCCCCTATATCAGGTGCAGATTTCACCATGTCATTTTAACAATGTCCCAAAATGACCATGTTCAGGTTCAGATAACTATGGACACAAGTGCCTAAATCAGGCCAAAAAAAATATTTGTCTGTTTTCTGCTTCCAAGTAAAAAAATTAGGGTAGGTAGGTAGGGATTTTTTTGACGGGAGATTATTTAATTCCCTGTATCCTCGAACACTTCTTGTAGTTTCATCTGTGCTCTTAACATTTCAAAAAGGTTTTTGCCATCTGTGCGATTGCATTTTGCCAATTTCAGCTCAAAAACATCTGAAGCACTGTTGGCAGCCATGCCGGATTTTTTTGTGGTACAAATGCTCCTCCACACTGGAGAGTGTATATGAATAAAACTCGGAAGCATTACCGTTAAAACCTGAATTTCAGGATTTAGTTTTTGATGACTGCTGAACACGGTTGCTACGTAGCTACCTATCACATTATGAGCGACCAGTATACCTGCTCTAGATCTGTTTGTGTCTCATCTTAAAATTGAATCTGGGTTCTTACTGTGTATAAAAGTGACCAAGAAGTTTTTAGGATCAAAAGAGCTACAGTTTCGAAGCAAAAATTCAGGGTTCACTACATTATCTTTTTTTAAGACAAATCAGGCGTGGATCCAGGGATTTTGAAATTGGATTGGTTCCAAAATTGACCAATTTCCAGTTTACAATAATTATCTCCCCTTCCTGTAAAACTGCGGCTATCTGTCTATATAACACAAAGGCGGTTACCCAATTATCTTTCTTTTTGCTCCAATAAATGATCTCAACATGTATGACACCTTTAAATGATAATTCATAAACATGTTTCACGATATCTTGTCGTAAAATAAATGTGTAACACCTGTCAAATATTACAAAATTAATGAAAAACTATAAATTTACCCTTACAATCAATGGATAGCCTCACTTTTTCATCAAGGGGAGATAAATATCGGGAACTGGAAATAGGTGAATTTTCATAAAATGGAGCTTTACAATCCCGGATGAAACTCCCTCTAGAATAGCCAAATCTTATAATGTCCTTTAATACTGAATTTTTATTATTTTTTTTTTTTTTTGCAAACTGCAATATTTATCTCGGTGCTTACCATGGAAAGAAGCTATCTTCCCGGTGTACATTTTATTCTTGAATTGTTTTAGAACAATTCCGTTGATCTTGTCAACGATCAGGTCTTCTTCTTTGTAGCAATCACTCGTCCCATCTTCCCAATCGACAATGTAAAATTTTGACATGGTATTGATCTTCAAAGTATGCTGTTATCTTTCTGTTTAAGCGCGAGTCTTTTGAAATTCGTTATTTGATTGGTTAGTCCTAGCGGAAGTATACTATAATCATAGTCTCAATCACTGCGATGTTTATAATAAAGTAAATCCTATATTCAATGAACGCGTTTGATTGACTTTGACCACTTTGGAGAGACAGCAAAACTCGCTTTGCTTTACTCAAATTATTCACACTAATGCCTCTTTGAACGCACAGATTAGCAATCCGAGTGCTTTAAAACTCATCAGCATGAACAAGCAGGTATACAGAAGTGTTATAAAAGAAGAAAGTGGTGTTCACACCACAATTGGCACAATCAAAGACAAACGCTCTTATGGGCAACATATTAAACTATGGCCCCTGATGGCCATCTTGGATGGCATGCAGCACTTCAAAACACAATTTTTAGAGGTGACCCTCCAAGGACTATCTGGTTCCAATTGGCTCAGTAGTTTCAGAGGACAAGATTTTTAAAATTTTTTAAGGATGACGGACATACCAACGAATTATGCATAGTGATGGCAAAAGTTCATATGGCCTTTTAGGCCAGGAGAGTAAAAAAAAATCTATACCCGACAAAGTCTTTCATGGAGCTGGTAGATGTTATTGCCCATTTCAAAAACTTTCTGCTGTAATGCTTGAACTGTCATTTTGAGCTGTGGACACTGTTCACATGTTGGATATCTTGCAATCGGGTGAATAATCTGATTTTCATACTGTTTGTCTGTTGGTGTTTTTTCATTACTCAGATCGAGATCTGGCAATGGTTCTGGCTGTTCTTCTCCTTCTTCTTGTGTGCTTACATCCATGGATATAGCCACAGCATCTGCTAACAAACTGCTGTCTGATTTTGTCTGTTTTATAGGACTTGGCTGATCATCTGTTTCAGATATTAATGATTCCATGAGAATATCTGCCACATTGGACAAACTTTTGCTCTGAAATGTAAACCATCTTGTCATTATTTACAGACCTTTGATGTTTTAAGTTAATACACCATTATGCAGGTTCTAACAATAGTGATAAATTTCAATGCAACAGTTCCCATATTTCTGTAGATTATAAGGTGACAAGTCATTTTTTCATTTTAAATTCAATTTTTCTTTGTTTCACATATTTTGTTCAGTTCTGCAATTGCATGCTTATTCCAAAAATGAAAAAAAAAAAAAAAATCAAACTTCACTAAGCAGTGATATTTTATATCAGTGATTTATCATGGCAAGTCTGGTTGTACTGTAACAATGGGACAAGGGCCATCAGAAAGTAATTTTTTTATGTGCTATGGGTAATGTCCTGCATAGTATATGATTTATCGGTAGTTTGTACCAGATTCCTTTGATGTTCACAGACTAATAAAGTCTGTATAAGCTAACAGGCCTGATCCAAGAAAAAATACTGGGTTGTTGTCAAGGCCGACATTTCGTTGTCAATGCAAATATTGTGTGCTTAGTCTTCAAATGGATCTTTTTCTCAATGAAATGAGCATAACATTATTCATAAAAATCGCACAATTTCTGTTGTTTGGAGTGCACACAAAGTAGATTTTGTGTTTTTTTTAAGGAGATGAACATTTTATACCACTTTTTCCCTTTAACTATCAATAAAAGGAATAAATGTCATTTGCTTTCCAATACTGACTTCATCACGGTTCATACATGTATCAGACTCGCCCTTGCAGGCTTGGCTGATATGAACCCTGATAAAGCCAGTATTGAAAACCAAAATGACATTGATTCCATATTTATTTGACTAATCAGTAATAACTAATGCGAACACCATAATGATGTTTATATAAGAATGTGAAAAAGTAAGTACAATGACATCTACATGTATTTATATGATCTCCAAGGAGTGCCAGTGACTGAGCAAGTAAAGCTTAACTTTTTAACTTCAGTGAAATAACTCGACTTTTCTGCTCATTGTGGCTTTTTGTTGTTGATATGTTTAAAATATCAATATATCAGTATCCTTGAAATAGTCGAATTTGCTTATCCACGAAATTTGGTATACACGAGAAAATAAATAAATAAATGAATTCACAGTATATATACTGACTTCTTCTATGGCTTCCTTCTGCTGCTTCTTCTGTTCCTTTTTCTCCTAAAATGGAAAGCAATTACATTGTAGTTTTATTGTTTATAAATTCTCTAAATGAGACCAAAATAAAGCAGAGGTATTGAGAACCATTTTGCTAAAAGCAAACACCCTCTTAAAATGAATGACAATGTTAATGTCTCAACAAGGAAAACAGGAAGTTGATATTTGATATTGTAGAGCTACAAAAATTGCTTACAAACAAATGTCATATATATATATATATACTGCAATCATTCTATTTGAGCAGTAAAAATACCTTGAACAGTATATTTACAAGTCATATACAGTCACTTACTGTATACAACTTTTCAATGTGACGTCACAGCAAATTTATTTGTTGTGCAGTTGACATGATGTTAAAAGCTTTGACTAATCTCCCACAAAACTTTTTGGGGTGAAATTAAATTTTGCAGAATAAAAAGAAAATTCAAGAATGAACCTGATATATAAAATTTATTGTGAGTGAGTGAATGGGATTTAACATCACTTTCAGCAGTATTTCAGCTATATTGTGACAAGTCAGTTTTAGTGGCAGAGAAAAAAGGAGTACCCAGAGGAAACCGCCAATCTTGGGCAGGTAACTGACAAACCTTGTCACGTATTGTCATAAGTCAAGTGCACCCATTTTTGATTAGCGAAAGCAAACTCACAACCGCAGAGGTGTAAGGCTAGTGATTGTACAGGTAAATGGACTACCTTAACCACACGACCACCCAGACCCCAAATTTATTTGTGCTCGGCAGGATAGAAGTGTGAGGCTTGCCGAGGATGAGGGATTTTTTTTGTCCATGAAAAGAAATGAGGAAAAACCTGACAACCTAAAGATTATTTTTTATGGCCTATCAAACATTTTGTAAAGAATGATTTCTGCATTAAACACATCATATGTCATACCCTTTTCTCTATGCTTTCATGATCTTCTTTATTGGTCTTTGCAATATCACCTGTACTCTTTCTCTTTACTTTTGCCTGAAATACATTATTTCAACATAAAGTTAATATGGATGTGACATCATTTTGCTTATTTTCTTCCTGGACCAATACCCTTTGAAAATATATGTTACATGTACTTGAAAAAGTTAATTACTATAAAATAGACAAGCAAGCTTCTAATTCAATGCATGTCTGGGATTATCAGTCATGTTAGTATATTAGTCTCTAAACATGCCATTTTCTAATGTTAAATCCAGCATTTGTTCACTTGTGGCCCAAGAGCTGTTGAGCTTTCAGGTCCCCAATTAAGCAGTTCTGACCAGTGATTTTGATGCTTTTTTTTTCAAAGCTACCTCTACCTTTCAGGTTGGGAAAATTAATCGCAGTATTTTTCAAAATTTGGAATTTTTATATAACAAAATACTACCAAATATGAACAATGAAAAAAGAAACAGACTGTTTTTGTTAGAAATGAATTGTTGTTATCTTTCTTTCTTTGTTCAGAGGACTCAATTTCATGACAAAATTTGTATCCGATCCGAACCGGTGCAGAGAATCTACAGCATATGTGCACTTTAAGAAATGAACATTGCTAGAAGTATTTGGTGTTGGATTTACATAGACACGTAACAACATATTTTTGGGGGATTTTTTTTCAAATAGGGGAAATAAAAACAGAAAGTTGGGAAATTATCTCTGGGGGAAACAGCTGAAATTCGGCTGCAATTTGAAGGAAACAAAATCACTGCTGACTCCTAAGATTTCTGAATCTCATTTCAAAGTCAGACAAGTCTGTTTCCCCTCCCAAATACTTGTGTCAGGGCCTATCTTTCTAGTCAAGCAATTTATTTAATTCATTATCATGTTCTAACCTTTTATTTTCAATGTACATGCAGTTATATAAATAGTTTGATTGATAAAACTGTGCTGTTCCATGCATGCTTATGATTACTTCAATTCTGGCAATTCTGGTGAATGCAATTATAGAATCGGACCAGAATTGTGTAGATGGTTTGGGTATCTATTCTGGAATTTTAGTGTGATATATCTTTATGCATTGGTCAACCTTTGCACCCCTAGTACCAAGTCAGAATTGTGACTGTTGTCTCTTTCTGATATATCCATCTGTTCAATGTTCGAGTAGTCTCTGAATTATCTCAGGAGGTGTGGCCTTCAATATGTTTCAACTTAAGTCGTCTTATTTATTCCTATTCTAAATAGAAAAATTTAGCTCTACCAAGTGTAGTGGAATACTACCACTTCAGGGCCTCGGACAAGTTTTGACAAATAGTACGGTACATGACATGTGGATGTAATTAAGTTGCTTGACCCACAAAGTGAGTGTGGACTTGTGTTGCTGGATAGTTATTTGCTTGACTACAAAAAAAAATTCCATGAAAATCTGATGAGAAATAACAAATTTACAAACATTGTATTTAGAAAAAATTATTGTTTGTCCCTTTGTCCCCTATATCAGGTGCAGATTTCACCATGTCATTTTAACAATGTCCCAAAATGACCATGTTCAGGTTCAGATAACTATGGACACAAGTGCCTAAATCAGGCCAAAAAAAATATTTGTCTGTTTTCTGCTTCCAAGTAAAAAAATTAGGGTAGGTAGGTAGGGATTTTTTTGACGGGAGATTATTTAATTCCCTGTATCCTCGAACACTTCTTGTAGTTTCATCTGTGCTCTTAACATTTCAAAAAGGTTTTTGCCATCTGTGCGATTGCATTTTGCCAATTTCAGCTCAAAAACATCTGAAGCACTGTTGGCAGCCATGCCGGATTTTTTTGTGGTACAAATGCTCCTCCACACTGGAGAGTGTATATGAATAAAACTCGGAAGCATTACCGTTAAAACCTGAATTTCAGGATTTAGTTTTTGATGACTGCTGAACACGGTTGCTACGTAGCTACCTATCACATTATGAGCGACCAGTATACCTGCTCTAGATCTGTTTGTGTCTCATCTTAAAATTGAATCTGGGTTCTTACTGTGTATAAAAGTGACCAAGAAGTTTTTAGGATCAAAAGAGCTACAGTTTCGAAGCAAAAATTCAGGGTTCACTACATTATCTTTTTTTAAGACAAATCAGGCGTGGATCCAGGGATTTTGAAATTGGATTGGTTCCAAAATTGACCAATTTCCAGTTTACAATAATTATCTCCCCTTCCTGTAAAACTGCGGCTATCTGTCTATATAACACAAAGGCGGTTACCCAATTATCTTTCTTTTTGCTCCAATAAATGATCTCAACATGTATGACACCTTTAAATGATAATTCATAAACATGTTTCACGATATCTTGTCGTAAAATAAATGTGTAACACCTGTCAAATATTACAAAATTAATGAAAAACTATAAATTTACCCTTACAATCAATGGATAGCCTCACTTTTTCATCAAGGGGAGATAAATATCGGGAACTGGAAATAGGTGAATTTTCATAAAATGGAGCTTTACAATCCCGGATGAAACTCCCTCTAGAATAGCCAAATCTTATAATGTCCTTTAATACTGAATTTTTATTATTTTTTTTTTTTTTTTGCAAACTGCAATATTTATCTCGGTGCTTACCATGGAAAGAAGCTATCTTCCCGGTGTACATTTTATTCTTGAATTGTTTTAGAACAATTCCGTTGATCTTGTCAACGATCAGGTCTTCTTCTTTGTAGCAATCACTCGTCCCATCTTCCCAATCGACAATGTAAAATTTTGACATGGTGTTGATCTTCAAAGTATGCTGTTATCTTTCTGTTTAAGCGCGAGTCTTTTGAAATTCGTTATTTGATTGGTTAGTCCTAGCGGAAGTATACTATAATCATAGTCTCAATCACTGCGATGTTTATAATAAAGTAAATCCTATATTCAATGAACGCGTTTGATTGACTTTGACCACTTTGGAGAGACAGCAAAACTCGCTTTGCTTTACTCAAATTATTCACACTAATGCCTCTTTGAACGCACAGATTAGCAATCCGAGTGCTTTAAAACTCATCAGCATGAACAAGCAGGTATACAGAAGTGTTATAAAAGAAGAAAGTGGTGTTCACACCACAATTGGCACAATCAAAGACAAACGCTCTGTTCAAGTTGTTTTTACTAAATAATTTTTGGCCTCGAATATATCTACTTTTTATTGATTTACTAAGTAGTATGCAAATGTGTATGGTGCTCCAGATTTTAGCAACAAACCGCTTGCCCTGTGATGAATGATCAAATGACGGAATCTACTCAGGTCAGGGAGCAGATCTCTCCATGCAAGTAGTTTTCGCCACTGTATATTTCGTCAATGAACACTCGTTTATTTTTTCAAATGAAACTTTGAAATTGAAGTTGGAAATATGTTCTTCAAAAGTGACAATTGGGGGAAGTTACTCTTTTGATTGTATAACAAAAACATGGATTGAATCGCTGCCTGTTGAGAACTACTCGCTGACTAGTATTAAACTATCAGTCCCCCACTAGACCATTAGTAGCTGATTAGGCTAGCACTGTAAACTGCACACGTGCACATTCTTCATCAACGTAAGAGGTTGGAATTCTGTTCCTCCAAACTCCAACCTCTTTACTTCCAAAAGCCATTTTTCAACGGGCAAGTTCCGGCCTGTATTTCAGTTGGAACTTCAAAAGTCATTAGGAGATCAATTTTCTAGTTGTAAGCATGCCAAACATTTTAAATATGGTAAATAAGTGAAAATTATGAACATAAATTTCTGTTTCAATCATAAATCCAGATAAATTAACAATTAGCTAAATCTAGCTCAAATCCTCTCCATTTGGAAGGGGGAGGTTTGGCACACCATAAAACCGGTTTAACCCACCATTTCTTACGAAATGCCTGTACCAAGTCAGGACCATTGTGGTAATCAATTTTTCTGGTGGTTGTACACTTGCTTTGTCTTCATGTCCTTCGATTTCGGCCTTTGACAGCCCTGTTCGGTAATTTTGTTATTACCCCTATTTTCAATAATTTAAATATTCATCTGGGGTAAATAATTTTATGAAATAAAAAAAAGTGAAACAAATTAATAGTAGAAAGCTTTGTTGAAACTTAGTTTGTCAGAGATTTAAATCTCATTCTGTAATTTACATTTACAAATCATATACAATACTGTACAAATGAAAGCGGACAAATTCAAAACATTTGACAGCACAATGTTTTTCTTTGGGATTATTGTATTATAATGGCATTTATGACCTCTGAAATGGCAAGTTCACATATTTTATATGCAACTGAAAAGAATTCATTCATCAATCATGGATTTATAAATTTATTTATAATTTCAAATTTTGTGGTGGATTTTGTTGATTCAGCTGCTAGAGGTTAGGATGGCTCACAGTCAAAATATAACATGCCATCCACCTCTAGCATTGCTGGAGTAATGTGCACATGGATGAAAGTTCTCCGTATATTGTTGGATTGCAGTATTTTTATCGAAGTCCAGGGCATTTTATCATCCAAGGAGTTTTTTAAGGGGGTTGAGAACCATAGTTTTCACCAACAAAATAACTGTCAGTATCCAGGTCAGTTTTTGTGATGTTCTGTAAAAAATGAATTGACTACTCCAGCGTATTTGAATACTGTAGCACGTTTGTTTGTTGGTATTTTACAACAATTTCATAAGTTACTGTCCTTTGGTTTGCTTCCGCTTGTCAGTTAAAGGGGACTTTGTCTCACACACACGGAAATCGAGACGTAGGTGGTAAAGTATGATGGCAGCGACAACGCCATAAACTTTTACTAAATAATTGGTTATTCTGAAAACCTATTGATGTAGAAACATCATTTTTGGACCAATAGAAGTACTAATTGATTGCTACCCGACAAACACAAAATCATGTGACCTTGAATTCAATTGCATGGTCCATTTCTCATTAACTATGAGTGGTAGGTCAATGATATTTGGTATATAGCTTGGTCTTTAGGTAGTTTATGTCAGTCTGTAATGAGTTTTGTCCTTGATCTCAATTTCATGGTCTAGTGACCACAGCAATTTTCTCTGTTTAGATCCATTTTGTCAATAGCTAAAAGTGGTATTAGGTTGGTTTTTGGTAGTACATTACATTTCTTTTGCCTTGTGTCTTTTTTACCTTAACTCTGCGATCCATATGCTGACAGACAAGACATCTGTTTGGGTCCACACTTGTTTTGTAATTGAATATATTGTTTAATACTAGTTTTATGATTTACAGGATGATCCAGTTAATGTTATGTCCCCTGAGGAACTTCAGAATTGTCTGCAGAATGGTATATGGTTATGTCCCATTGAGTCATGTAGAAAACAACTAAGCAGAAAACAGACATTAACAACTCATCTGTGGTCTATCCATTCCATCAGAGGTAGCATATTTGTATTTGAACAATTTTGATTACGAAGATAATAACATCTGAAATCAGAAATATGTTATTTAATCCAGGTCTTCCGAAATGAAGTGTTATGATGTTATGATACACACGAGGATAAATGAATCTACAGTATATTATGTATGTTTCATGAATGAAATATTGTTTATACTAACACAAAAGTTATTAGATAAAACTAAATGTACACAATCACTGAGATTAGGCCTAGCATATATACCATGATAAAACTTTTGCTATCATATACAAATGATATGAATTATTGTTTTGTGTGTGTGTGTGTGTGTTTTTTTTTTTTTTTTTGCTTTCTTTTCAAATAAGTTCCCAGTTACTGAAACTTCAGATACATATATTGTTTTAGTCCAATTAAAAAAATTCTTGTTTTCTAGCTGGAAACCCAGTGAAAAGATACAAACAATATGATTATGATGATGGTGAAAGTCAACCAAATATACCAAAGACAACAAAATGGAGAATGTCTAAAAAGTCTCGGTATGTATTTGTTTGAAAAATTGATAAGTAAATGATAAGAAAATAAGAAATTTTGTGTGAGAACAGTTCTAACAAATATGAACACCGTTTGTTTTGGAGGCTTTACCAGAGAAAAAAATATAATAAAAGATAGAATAGAATAATTTTCGGACTTACCTACCCTATGTTTTTTGGCCAGCTAGCAGGAAACAAGACTATATTTTCTTTTGGCCTTAAATTAGTTTTCAGTCATATAAGACTTGTCAACAAATTAAAATTTTAGATGCAAACATATCAAGGGTACATTATACATTGTACATTTACCTTTATTGTCTATAAACAACCTTGATAACTGAGCATTGGATCCACAAACAAATTTAATTACAATTGCAAAATGTACATTTAAAAATGTAATATAAATGAAAAATTAAGGGATTTGGAATAAATGTGCGTAGTAAGTATATGCAGAAATATTGTTATTGTGAAGTAAGCAAAAATTACCCCCATGCAAAATTCCATGTTTACAGCATTTGTTTGACATTTTGATATTTTATTCAATTAAAAATATACTACCTTTTGAATTGCCTTAATATTGTACTTATAGAGAGATGGGCGAGACACCTGTATATGAAACCTTTGATCAAGCCTCAGCAGCCTCACTTAATGAAATGGAAGATTATATCAGTCTTCAAGAAGAAAACAGTCAGGACATCACATCAGTAAATTCTCCAACCTCTAATTCTCAGAATAATAGCAATACCATTCAAGAGATCTTACAGTTTGATTGTTTTGAGACAGAGGATATGGATATTGATCATGTTGATTCAAATTCAGAAAATGAGGCAAATTCAGAAAATGAATTTGAGGATTATGTATGTAACAGTTTTTCTGAAAATGAGGATTGTGTTGAAGAAGAGACAGCAGACAGTGTGCCCTTGTATGTGCTGCCGCCAAATGGAACTCTCTACTCATCAAATATTTCCCACAAGGAACATTTGTTATCTCTCTGTGCTTATTCAACCAAAAATCATTTGTCGGGAATAGCATTTTCTCAGCTGATGAGACTTATTAACATACATCTTCCAGAGAAAAATTTGTGTGAAACAAATGTCAATCAAGTGAAAAGAAAGCTTGGTTTTGCAACTGGCTTCATAAAGTATTATGACTCTTGTGATATATGTGGAGCCTTGTTTCCAGATGAAAAAGAGATTGATCACTGTGGAACACCTAATTGTAAAGGATTGAGGTACAAAGATGAAACCAAAGGCCATGGAAAACACTTTTTTGTGACTGGGGACTTGAATTTACAATTGAGGGAAATTGTTGAAAATGAAAATAACTGGGAAATGATCCTAACCTCTCTGAGAAGAGGTAATGTGAATGATGGTATTCATGATATTGTAGATGGGAAAAAATACAAGGAAATGAAAAAGATTTGCAAGGATTTAACAGTTACTTTAACAATGTTCACAGATGGCGTTTCATTATTTAAATTCTCAAAAGTTTCATTATGGCCAGTGTATTTAGTAATTAATGAATTACCACCAGTTCTTAGGTTTTTGAGGAAGAATATGATACTATGGGGACTGTGGCAAGGGCAAGGAAAACCAAAGATGAATACCTTTTTCTTTCCCTTTGTCAAAGAGCTGTTAACATTATATAACAAAGGACTTAATATAAATGTGATGTCTGGTGAGAAAACTATTTATGTGCTTGTCACTACCATAACAATGGACTTGCAAGCAAGGGCATGCATGTTTAACATGACACAACACAATGGCATAGCTGCATGCATTTTTTGTGAGGAGCCTGGACTTGTAGTTAAAAGTGGAAAGGGACACACACGTTGTTTTCCTTACAGATCTGGAGAAGAAAAGCCCAAGTTTCGAACAAAAGACTCCATTGAACAAAATGTTTTGGAAGCAGTTGAGAAAAAAAAACCAGTTTGTGGATTCATTGGAAGATCTATTTTGAAGCATCTTCCTTTTACCAGTTTCCAAGAAAATTGTACTGTAGATTACATGCACGGATTTTTACTTGGAATTGTCAAAAAATTATTGACTCTCTGGACTTCTGGATCAAGCTATCAAGAACCGTTTTTCATAGGACACAAGATCAAAGACATTGACAAAATTTTGAAAAGTTTTAAAGTTCCTTACTTGATCCATCGATTACCAAGGAAAATTGAAAATAACATCAACCATTGGAAAGCCTCAGAATTTAGATCTTTTCTTCTGTTTTATGCTTTGCCATGTCTGAAAGATTTCTTGCCAAAAACATACTTGGACCATTTTTCTTGCCTAGTTGAAGCGACATTCTTATTGCTACAGCAAAGAATAACTGAACAAGACCTTAGAAGAGCAGATTTGCTTCTGGAAACTTTTTATAAATGTATTGCACAACTTTACGGAAATGCTGTGAGCGGTCTTAATGTACATAATCTTAGCCATATAGTGAAAATTGTTGAAGATTGGGGTCCATTATGGACCTTTTCCTGTTTTGCTTTTGAGTCATTTAATGGAGAAATATTCAAATCCATACATGGGAAAGGCAATGTTTGTGGAGAGGTGTATTGGGCAATTCAGAGTGAAAAGATAATTGAAACAGAGCTTAGGAGCCTAACAGATGGGAAAGTAAAAGAACTCTTAAGAGAAATAAACAGGTCGCATCAAAAGATAGGGAATGATAACTTGGAGATTGGAGATCAGTGTAGTGTCATGAAGCCATTAGTAAGAATTAATCAAGTTGATCCTAATTTACAACAACAGATGTCTGATCTCTTGAATGTTACCACTGTCACTTTGGAACAGTTAGTTATATTCAAGGCTGTAAAAATTCAAAGAAACAGTTTTGTTTTCTACAGTCAGTCCTGTGGTAAAGTAAAACAAAGGAATTCCTACACTATTTTACTGCAAAATGAGTTTAATGACTGCAGTGTTATACAAGTGAAGTATTATTTGCATAGTTCCAACCTTCGCAAGACCTTTGCAGTAGGTGATGGGTTTTCCAGAGTTTCCAATGTGATTCCAGGAAGAGTGCCTCATCTTGAAATTATTGAATTAAGAAGGTACATGTATTTACATTATTATGATTATATTCTCAATGTTATTACAATTGAGGCATCAGTCCGATAAGTACAACCTAAAGTACAAATAAGTCCATCAGTAAGAAAACAAATAAAAAAATTGATAACAATTGAAACATTGACAATGAAAGACAACTTTAACAACAGATTACCATTCACAAAAGAACTCTGCAAAAAAAAAAACATTAAAAACAATATATAGGAACTTGGGACAGCCAGTTCTGGTACCAGCACTAGCAAACAACAGCCATATGGTTAAACTAGTTTCCTCAAATGAATACTGAAACACAAATTAATCCATTTAGGAATAATCAAGAAAATTATGAACGAAATTACATGGCAAAGTAGAACGTGTAAATAAAAGTAGTAACAAAATACTGAACCCAAGGGAAATGTCCAAAAGTGTAAAGTTGATAGGACTGACAAGATCGAGAAATCTACAGAACGACTGACTGTCGTCATATTCCTGACTTGGTACAGGCATTTTCAGAAGAAAATGAAATAAAGGACAAAATGTAAGAAAAAATTTAAAACAAACAGAAAGTTCAAATGTATGGTAAATTAACCTCAATATCATTGTTTTACAACCACTTGTTTGATGCCACTGCGGGAGGACAGTAAGTCCCTGAGGATATTTACAAATTCAGTGCGATGGCATAAACTTTTACTTAATATAGGATACATTGTATTTTAAAAACCCTTTGATGTAGGAACATCATATTTGGTCCATGGTAGTACTAATTGAGTGCTACCTGATGGACACAATATCATGTGACCTTGACCTCAATTGCATGCTCCAGCAACCACATTAAGTTTCTCTGATTATATCAATTCCTCAATAACTTTAAGTGGTAGGTCAATGATATTTGGTATGTAGCTTGGTCTTTTGTAATACATGTCAGTCTGACATATGACTTTTGTCCTTGACCTCAATTTCAGGGTCTAATGACCTCATTAAGTTTCTCTGATTAGATCCATTTCTCAGTAACTATAAGTGGTAGGTCAATGATATTTGGTACATGTAAAAAATGTATGTGCTTGGTGTTGGGTAATTCATGTCAATTTCACAAGCTAGTGACCACGTTAAGTTTCTCTGAATATATCTATTTTTTTTTACCTTAACTCCACGATCCATGTGCCAACAGGCGAGACATCCATTTTGGTCCACACTTGTTTATTGGTAACATTTTTAATTCATTCAGTATGTGGATTTATATATATTACATGTACATATTTTTTTTCAGAGAAAACATCCTCGTTCCAACACCATTGCTTGGAGAACCATTAGTACACATGGAAATTAAAAGACAACAGATAGTTGGACGTTTTCCCAATTTTATAGAGAGAGATTAAACATTACATTGTCAAGTATTTCAAGGTTTTAACACTTCACCTTTTTATTTAAAAAACAAAAAAGACAGTTTAAGTGTACATTGCAAAATGTTGCAATTGCCATTTTAAAATCTACCTACATGTACTGTGTGTTTTTGAAGAAATCTGAAAACCCATAACAGAGTTCTTGTCCTTTATTTGTCAAATTGTCAAAGTTGTTATGTTTTTTGTCTTTTATTACAAAAGTAATAAAAGATTGAGGTGATTGATTGTGCAATTTTGTAGATAATATGAAGACCCTTGTTGGAGTAATTGCCCCTTTGTTCTTTTTTTTACTATTTCTTATTTAAAAAAACATTAATATACATGTATTGGTTAAGTGTTAATTTCAAAATGTTTGCCTTTGCCATATTGAGGTCTGTCTACCTTGCAATATTAAACAAAAAATCAGAAGACTGATATTTGAGTTATTGCCCTTTTCTCATCAATTATATTTCAAACTTCTAACATTTTGCCCTTTCATTATCTATTATGTTTCAAATTTCTAACATTTTTTTGGTCTGTTTAAAGATAGAGTAAGTGTAAAATGTACCATGCACATTCATGTCAGCCTCTAGCTTTTTATACAATTATTAAATATTTTTTAAACTATTTTGGCTTGGTTTTATGCATATGCCTAAATATTTTTAGGTTAGATGGTTGGTTTTTTCTTTTCAATCAAACATGCATAAAATTTTGCAATTTTAGTTCACATTGAAAATATTGTTTAAGTCCTACATGCAGAAAATTTTCTAAGTCCAACACTTGTAAAAATTTCAAAGTCTTTTCCGAATGACAAAAAGAGAATCCGAATAGTTCCGAATGATTGTGGATTACTTCCGAATTACAAATCTTCCGAATCATTCGGAATTTTATACTTTTCCGTATCATTCCGTATTATTCCGAATGCTTCCATGTTATTACGAATCATTTCCGTGTGAAAATTGTTAGTAGCTCGGAACTTCTACCTACGGGTAGGAAGCTAATTAAATCCACAGTATTATCTCTACCACAAGTGAGAGAGCATTTAATTAAAGTCAGTCTTGGCAAAACTTCGTCTCTAGAATAAGCTATATAATAGTATGGTTAGGTACGTTTATTGAATGCGACTAACGGCAAATGGATTATCGTCATTTAATGGAAAGCAAGAAAAGCATTTTTCAAAATAAAAAAAATTGTTGCCTTAAACAATTAATGGAAAGGTTTGGAAAAACTGTTTGATACACTTGTTGTTTCACCTAAATAGTGTACGTTTCTCGTAGAATAACTGCATATGGCACTACATTCACCAGGCTGGCATGATACACGGTTTCTGATGTAAAAAATTCTGTGCTGAAGTAGATGGAATAATCCGGTTCCATTATTTCTTTGAAAATCTTGTATGGCCGCATTTGATGTTTATAGAATCTATCTCTATGTCAGGCTTTCATCTAATGTTGCAAGCTGTAATAAAGGTACAAACAATTAATATGTGCAATGGTAAATGGTATCATTCCCAACTATATTTCTAGACATGTGTACAAAAGATGACAACCATCCAGTAGTCCTGCTGACATCATTCAAACATAGGCTATCTATATCTGGCTGATACACCCTCAAAATAAACCTCCAGTATCAATTTGAGCTGTTTTATACTGTTCATACCAGGAATTTTCTGAAGCCCTGTTGTGAGGACTGAAAGATCTAACGTTTCTCAAAATATCTTTTTAATTTGTGTCTTGCTTGTCTTTGAGTAGATCTTGTTTCCTTTTCTCGCCGTGATATTGGCTGAAATACCACCAGCTCGTGTTAAACAACACTCAATAAATCAATGTTACATTTTTCCCAATTTTGATATAGTCATTATTGAGATATTGAATAGTTGGATTCTCTGAAGTGCATGAAGATAATATTTCGAAGAGAAGCAGGTTTATATTCTCACTGGAATCACGAATGGATAGCATTATACCATAGCCAACTTGAGCATGTTTTCCCTCGTTCCAATAATGAGGGAATAATTCCAGCAAAGTAAAAGTTTCCTTGGCCATATTCTAGAACCTGCTATTTCTGAAATACAAAATGAATACTGAATAAAACATTTCTGGAAAGATCAAACAACAGTTTTATACACAAGATCTCAATTATACCTGGCTCTTTGGATATTTTTATTCTTGTGTGATTTGTTTGATAAGATTAACTACTGTTCGCAATAACTGGCATGAGTCTGTAGATGTCTGTGCCTTTGCCATGGATTAGTTTATTTCAAGATGATGTAACGTCTTCCAACATCTGAACCAAGATTACATGTACCTACAATATTACAAATGTTACAATAAATTTATTTTATTAAACAAGCTTTATAACAAAAACAATGCAACTATTTGTGAGTTCACACATTTATTAATTTCCTGTGGGAAAGAAGAACACTGGATTGGTTTCTTTCAAGAAGATTGATGTATCGTCTTCCAACGTATAATCCAGGACTACATGTACCTGCAATATTACAACAATAAACTTATTTTTTTAAACAAGCTTTATAAAAAAAAAACAATTTGTGAGTACACAAATTTATCTACTAAGAGTATTTTCTATAAAAATTTAAACATGCAACTACTTTATTATATGAACTAAGTAACAGCATGTAAAATATGGTCTTACTTATTGTCATAACCATCTTGGCCCACTCGGTTAAACAAAGAGTGTTTCGCCTGAAGCAGATTATCTATCATGCTTTTGATAGTTTGTAATGTCTAAAGCATTGTTTTTCTTTATGTTAATCATATGCCTGTTTGTATTAGTGTGTATAATTTTTCATTGAGTTTGATTAAATGTTTATCAAGTATTCTGTTCTATGTTTTCATTGTCTTATTCCCCGGCTAGTTAGTTTTGTATCTTCAATCTGTTATTTGAGTTATAGAAGATAATGGATTCTGATGAGAAAATGAATGACACCAAATGCAGTTGTATGTATTCACAGTGTATTTTGAAACAGTAAACTTGCTTATTGAATGATGTATATCTTCTGTGGTACTGTTTTATGTCATCATGGGTGGAAAATTGCAACCAAACCAGTCTGTTCATATCCAAATGATGCTCAACAACATAGTTCTTCAATTGAGACATTCATATTGCCAAAAACAGGAAAGGTCTATTTATTTATAAATATTAAAAACACGTGCTGCAAAAAGTCCATAAATATATATTAATACTGACTAAGCAAAAATTTCTCAAATATTGAAATGATGCACAGGTATTGTGACATATTGAACTTTACCTACATCAATAACAACATGATGAAAAGTAAGAACCCTTGTTTGACTGATAACTGGTAGCGGAATGAGCAGTATATACCTACTTACACCACCCCGGTGAAAAAAATTATCTAAACCATTTTTTTTTTACTTCTGACAAGAATAACATAATGGGTATAATTTACAGAATGTAGTCATTTAATTTGCTGATATATTAATGAAACAAGTGTCAACGTGTATTTGTTTAAGGATAACTTTTATTTTCTGATGCACAAGTACAGTTAACAGCTTGCAACATGAGTACATATATCGAGATTTTCTCATTTTTATATACATCTGAAGTTTCATAATCATGATTTGTATGGCTATTGACATGATAAAATAAAACATGATGAATAGTTTTTAATTTAGTGTACGTCTTTTTAGTCCCCTACCAGCGAAAAAAATCCAGCCAAATTTAAACAAATTCTAGCCCTCCTTATTAATGTTTAGAATAACAAAAACTTTATAAAATTATATTAATAGTCACAATATACATTAGTTTTGAGACAAAATGGTTTTAATGATGAAGACAGCCATAAAAAAAACATTGGGTTATAGGGGGTCATTTCTGGAAAAGAATCCAGCCAAATTTCAAACTTCTAGCCGGGTACCTCGAATCACCGAAAACCTGGTATAATATTGCCTAAACCTCATAAAATGATTTTCTCAGACATAGTGCATTTCATATTACCTGTAATTCAATATGGCGGACGGACAGATCGATTAAATTCCCTTATGTAAAGTCCAATAAACTATGTGTATACCTTGAATAAGTTTATTACCAATTTCGTTCATGTTGGACAACCATTATTTGCAATTATCATTACACTAAAAATGTAAATAACGGAAGAGCCCTCACGCCGATATGAGGGTAGAACCCCCCTATTCCAGACCTTTATTTGGGCTGTTAAAGTTTTTTAAAAAGTATACACATATACATTTTTTGATAATAATATGATTATTGACACTTTGATTTAACCAATATTTTTTGGAAATAACTATGACAGTTGCCATACATTTAAACATACATATAAGGATTCGGAAACAAGCAATGCTTATAAGTTATGATATTTTTACATAGATTGTTCAAAATTGTACACATGTCTCAATGCTGCTAATAAAAGGCCAAAAATATTCTGCCCTTTGCCATCATGGCCGGATCCCCAAAACGCATCGTTGACATTATGATCTATGTATCCCTTCGTTTCTTTTAAAGTTAGTCTAAATTCAGGACATTGTACAAACTTAAGTTTCAAAATTTCAGCCATAATTATGGGTCTTAAATCTATCCATGTTCTAACTGCAGGTATACGTTGGCCAATCAATCTTTGCTGTTAGTGCATCAGGGGCTTGTCGTATTTCATCATCAAATTCTAATAAGTTGTGAAAAATGGCTTTTCTGCTTTGGTATATATGTTCGGCAGATTTAAATACACCTCCATCAAAATAAATTTGGGTTGGAAAAAAATTTGAAAGTATATCTTTTTCTCCCTTAACGTGTCTGTATCTGTATCTTCATATATTCTGCCAATATAGGCACACCTTCTGTACGAAGTAATAAATCCAATATAAATCCAATCACCAATAGTATATTAATACAGTCTGTACACAATAAAAGTATGTCAATATATTCCTTCACCAATATCACATATCAAGTCTTATTCACGGAATTTAGAATAAATTTACTTTTAATTAATAATAATAATAACTTACAGTCCACACACAACTACTACTTAGCTAAATTTGACTTTCTTAAGTTTTTCTGTCCAGTGCTTAGGAGCTTGTATCTTTGCATATGCAGGTTATATATAAGTGTTCTACAAACAGGTTCAACATGCAAGCTAATAAAGCTACATAAATTACTAGTTTTGGTGCAAGCACAGAATTTCACAAGATAGTATGGGTTAATTATCACATGGATTAAGTTTATATCCAAACTAATGTTAAATAATTCTACCAATCTAAGACATTGCTCACGTATCACTTTTAAAAGCTTTTCTCTGTCCGGTTCAAGATGAATACAAGAGATAAGAAAATGTTCCATCGTTTCGTCTTCTTTATTACAAATTTTGCATGTGGCTGATACCTCACATTTGTTGAATTTGGCTCTATTTGATTGCAGTATGTAATCATTGTTATTTATCGTCATAATGCAACTAACGTGTATTTTACGGTTTATTTAACGTGTATGGGTTAATAATTATTAATTATAAAGATGATAAGTGTTCACTATTAATTATGCTTTATTAATCACTATTAATTATAAGACATTAATTAACATATTAAAAGTATTCACTTTGAAGAAATTATTTAATATAGCTGTATTTATTATTATTGTATTATGCATTTTCATTAATTGATAAAATAAACTAGAGGAATGTATTCAATCGAATACAACTTACCCGCCAAAGAACGTTCGAGTAGCTCTGAGTTGACAAATTTGAAGAATGTACCAGGTGCACAGATGACACTTTTTTCATTTTTTCCTTTTGTTTTTGGATTTTTTTTATGAGTGACCTAAATGTATGAAGTACTATTTATTTACGGAAGAAGTCATTATGTGGATAAAAAAATATACAAAGAAGCCAATAAAAACAGCCTGGATGATTCTTATTGATTATTTTAAGTAGTTCTTTTTATTTAAATACCAACTGCAGCCACTAAAAATTGATGGTCACTGAAAAAACGATCTACAACATTGTTTCGACAGTAAATGTGATCAATACACGTACCTCTATCTGATGTGGGAGACGTCACTACTTGTAGAAATCCCATTGAAGACACAAATTGAAGGAAATTATTCCTTTTAGATGATAGTGTGTCAATATTCAAGTCTCCAACGATAATGGTTTCAAAGTTGGGAAGCGACATCAGGACATGTTTAAACTTTGTTATCAATGTCTTAATTGATATGCCGTTCGGTTGTCGGTATACACAAACAATATTGAAACCTTTCGTTGGGGTGTGCAGAGAAACAGCTAGAGCTTCTAGACAAGTGAGTCTTACGTCAACTTTATACATGTATATATTGAAAATTGTAAAAGCCACTTTACTGAAAAATCAAGGTCAAGGTTAAAAGATGGGGGTGCAACTGTGGTAAGCTACTACCGGGGCATATGGCAATGCATACCAAGTTTCATCAATCTAGGACTTACAGTTCTATAGATATGGAGATGCTCATAAAACCTTATGAAAGACACTGCTATTATACATGTATGTATTGAAAATTGTAAAAGCCACTTGACTGTAAAATCAAGGTCAAGGTTAAAAGATGGGGATGCAACTGTGCTAAGCTACTACTGAGGCATATGCATACCAAGTTTCATCAATCAGTTCTTCAGATATGGAGGTGCTCATAAAACCTTAAAAGAAAAGTATCTGTTAATGCCAGTAAAACAGCACCTTTGTCGCACAAGACCAAAACAAAACAGGAGTTAACACTAAAGTATGTCTCGCCTGCCGGCACCATCGGAAACAATAATTTCTTCTTACTTCCGCTATATTTCCATAAATTTATAAAGATTTTCAGTTTCTGTGATCAAAAGGTATTTATAAAACTTAAACATTGCTAATATATGCAATAAAAATAGTCAAAGTCACTCAACCGGAAAATCAAGGTCAAGGTCAAAAGATGGGGATGCAACTGTACTAAGATGCTACTAGGGCATATGCATACCGAGTTTCATCAACCTAGGACTTATGGTTCTCGAGATATGGAGGTGCTCATAAAACCTTAACATTGCTATTATACATGTATGTATTGAAAATTGACAAAGTCACTAAACCAGAAAATCAAGGTCAAGGTCAAAAGATGGGGATGCAACTGTACTAAGCTGCTACTAGGGCATATGCAGACCAAGATTTATCAACCTAGGACTTATAGTTATTGAGATATGGAGGTGCTCATAAAACCTTAACATTGCTAAAAGTCATTCAACCGGAAAATCTAGGTCAAGGTCAAAAGATGGGGATGCAGTTGTGCTAAGCTACAACTGGGGCATATGCATACCAAGTTTCATCAACCTAGGACTTATAGTTCTTGAGATATGGAGGTGCTCATAAAACCTTAACAAAAAGTTAACGCTGCCGCCGTCGCCGGTAAAGTAACACCTATGTCCTGCTCTGCTTCGCAGGCGAGTCAAAAACAAACAAACAACCAACCAATGCTGTATTTTTCACCTTTCAAGGGCACAACTCTAGTCGTAGTGAACTGAAGCATTAAGCTAAGTTTCATTTGTAGCATTAATACACGAAGAACTGTGGAAGTCACTCTTGACCAGAAATACAACATTAATACACAAATAACTGTGGAAGTCACTCGACCAGAAATACAACATAAGTCATAATAAGGGAGTTGTCTTTCCAAACTATACCAATGTGATAAGCATAGGTATCACTGCTACTAAGATTCAGTAATGCCCCATTGTGTTTTTTGTTTTGCATCCTCTTTTATGTGATCTGTAAATTATCATTTAAAGATAAATGCAAAGTTATAATCCAGCTGTGTTTGTGAAGTGGAGGGCGTAAACTTACCAAGTTTCATCACATTAGGACTTAAGGTCCTTTTTATATGTACAAATGAAGGGCTCATTAACTTAAAACAAATAAGATTTCAACTATGTCTTTAATTGATTTATTTATAACATTTCTAAGTCTTCAAGAGTTTTTCTATATTCTTGATTTTTCTCCATAACGAATTTGAACTCGGAAAAAATATCCTCATAAAATTCAGATAACTTTTGTATAGATTCTTGATGTTGACAAATGATGCCTTTTAACATTTTTTTCTCTGAATTATTATCGTACGCATATGCTTTTAATTTAAGCTCAAACGTTGTAAATATTTCTTGATGGTACGCTTTCCTTTTTCTCATTTTAGCGTAAATTTTATTATTACATTTCGTCCTTTGGTCTTGCTGTAAACAAAGATTAGATATCATGAACACAAATGAATCAATAAAAGACCAGATAAATAACAGGTCATTTTTGCCCTTTTTTCCCAAAAACTTTTTTGTGTAAAATTAACAAAATAACTTCTGTATCTGCTTATTGTTTGGCAGTGAATCATTCAAATCAGTATAAACAGAATAGTTATCTTAAAGGTATAATTTATGAATCTGTAAATTTAGGCATAGCAAAAGTCATTGCCTAGAACTTTGTTTCAGACTAGCTTCACTTGTTACAATTGATGCTTTTCATAACTGTTATATGTATTTAGGAAATATTGACTCACCAAATCAATTTTTCCTGCTCATTTATAACATGTTTAATGTCATAGTGTTAACATTAATTCCATTCTCATCATAAATGCACTGAAATTTGTCAAAACATGCATATTTTAATGTTGATTTCTTCAACATGATGAACAAAGCAAAACAAAAAAAAAAACACATAAAATAAACATGTTTCTGGTTTCCCAATCTACCTAACTGTTTTTATTGCAAATACTTCCATTTACTAATTCTCAAAACATTCTTCTTCTCTGAATTATTCCCAGGAATTCCAAAGGATTAAAAAGCGAACTGAGAAAAATAAACTCAATTTTAAATCAAACAATTTAGAAGATTACAACCGCCCTTTTTGTTTAGATGAGCTTAAAATTTCTCTGTCGAAAGCCCATGACACAGCATGTGGCCCAGATGATATTCACTATAAACTTTTGAAACATCTTCCTGACACTTCTCTTAAAACGCTTTTAGATCTTCTTAACAATGTATGGGAAACTGGCGACTTGCCTTCCATTTGGAAACTTGCCACAGTTATCCCTATTCCAAAACCTGGGAAGGATCATTTTGAACCGTCGAATTATCGGCCAATTGCCCTCACAAGTTGCATTTGTAAGACAATGGAACGGATGATCAACGACCGCCTTGTCTGGTTCCTAGAGGCGAATGGCCTCCTGTCCAATATACAGTGTGGGTTCCGACAAGGCAGAAGCACGGTAGATCATCTTGTTCGCTTCGAATCCTTTATACGCAACGGGTTTGCTAAAGGTGAACATGTGGTGTCCGTCTTTTTCGATCTGGAAAAAGCCTACGACACCACATGGAAATATGGCATTTTAAAAGACTTAAATGATATGGGGTTGAAAGGTAGGTTACCTACCTTCATTGAAAATTTTCTTTCAGACAGACAGTTCAAGGTAAAGGTTAACACGACCATGTCTGACCCTTTTGAACAAGAGATGGGTGTTCCTCAGGGAAGTATCCTCTCCGTCACTTTATTTAGTGTAAAAATAAATAGTTTAGCTAAAACATTAAAACAAAATGTTGAAGGCTCCCTCTATGTCGATGACTTTTTGATATGTTATAGAGCTAAAAATATGAACAATATTGAAAGACAACTACAGCTGTCTTTAAATAAAATTGAAAAATGGGCTATGGAAAATGGTTTTAAATTTTCCAACTCAAAAACAGTATGTATGCATTTTTGCAATAAACGAAAACTGCATTTGGACCCCGAACTAAAAATTTATAATTCTCCAATCAAAGTCGTCAAAGAAACAAAATTTCTAGGTATACTGTTTGACAATAAACTTACCTTTCTACCCCATATCAAAATGCTTAAAGCTAAATGCTTGAAGGCATTGGATATTTTAAAAGTTGTTTCCAGCACTGACTGGGGTGCTGATAAAAACATATTGTTAAATTTATATCGATCGCTTGTACGATCAAAACTTGATTATGGTTCCATTATATATGGATCTGCTCGCAAATCCTACATAAAAATTTTAGATACTGTTCACCACCAAGGCTTACGTTTGGCCTTGGGGGCGTTCAGAACGTCTCCTGTGGAGAGTTTATATGTAGAGGCGAACGAGCCGTCTCTTTATAATCGTCGGATAAAACTTGGTTTACAATACTTAACCAAGCTAAAAGCATATCCTTCAAATCCTGCCTACGACTGTGTTTTCAATCCTCTCTATTAGGATATATTTGAACAACATGAAAATAAAATTCCTCCGTTTGGTATCCGGATGAAACCACATATTTCGGGTTCTAACATCAACCTTGATGAAATCTCCCCCATTAATATACCTCAATCTCCACCTTGGCTTGTACCCAAACCTATGTTTATTTTTGACCTTAGAATACATAAAAAGTCCGAAACAAACCCTATTCTTATTCAGCAACACTTTGCTGAAATAAAATCTAAGTTTGAATTCCATGATTCTATTTATACTGATGGGTCGAAGGACGGGGACAAAGTAGCTGCCGCTGCTGTCTATGGACAGCAAGCAGCAACTCTCCGTCTTCCATCCTCCAGTTCCATTTTTACTGCTGAGGCCAGAGCCATAATTCTTGCTTTAAAGTTTGCAAGAACATCTGAAAAACTTAAATTTCTTATTTGTTCAGATTCACTTTCATGTTTATTGGCTATCGAAGGTCAGAAATATAAAAATCCTTTAATTGCCCATATTATTGAATTTTATAAAAGGCTTGTCCAAATGGGCAAAGAAATCAATTTTCTCTGGGTACCAAGTCATATTGGTATTAAGGGAAATACAGTCGTAGATAGGATAGCGAAAGATGCTTTAGACGACCCCATTACTAATGTGTCAGTGCCATATACTGATTTTAAACCTTTGATTTTTAAGTATATTATACGTCTGTGGCAGTCCCAGTGGGATCTGCTTACAGACAATAAACTTCATTCTATAGAGCCAACTGTTGGCAGGAATGTTTGTTTCTCTGGCAAAAGCCGAAGAGATCAAGTTGTTTTAACTAGATGTCGCATTGGCCACACCAGGACGACTCACTCTTTTATTTTAGAGAATGAGCCGCCTCCTGAGTGTATACCTTGCCAATGTCGACATAGTATTAAACATCTTTTAATTGACTGTGTAGATAAATCCGACATTATTAGTCGGTACTACACAGTCAACAATATGAAAGATTTGTTTACAAAGGTTGCTGGCAACCGTATAGTACAATATTTAAAGGACGTGGGACTATACTCGAGAATATAGTCTGTCTGACTGTATTCCTGATTATAGTCCTTATCCAGAAGTTTGAATTTGTTATTGTTTTGTCTTGTATTAATTTATTGATTGTATTTATCTGATAGCTTTTCTGTGATATTTTGCATGTCTGTGATATTCGAAATGTTTTGTTACTTTTGTCGTAAATGTATTTTATTGTTTATACTAGAATTAATTTTATTTGTAAATAGTCTATTGGTTTTAGAGGCTGTATTTAATTTTAATCAGCTCCATTTTATTTCAGATTAGTTCTCGCCGTGATATTGGCTGTAATATCGCCAAATCGGCGTTAAAGGGAAAGGAAATGATGCTGATTTAAGGGTCATAATTAATGTAAATATACTTAAGAAAGTTAAAGCAAAAAAAAAATTAACTAAAAAATACTTCTAAGTGTATATTTTCACGTTTGTTCAAATGAAACATTTTGAATTTCCCGCTTCTGTGCGCGCAGACATATTATTGATTATCGTGACGTCACACCTTCTATTCCGGTTTACCTGTCCAGCCACTGTATCAGTATTTCTCCCATTTCCAAAATCGAAAAGAAAAAGTGAGAATTAAATTTAAACAAAATGGCAAATAATGAGAACCAGATGGGTTTAGTTGCATATAATTTTGAACCAGAACTAACGGAGGAAGAAATCGCCGAACGAAACAGGCAAACACAGTCAAATGCGTCAGCCGAAATCCAACCTCTCGAAGAATGGTGCCAGTGTGGGAAATGTCAACAAATGCCCGTCGAAGAATGTGTTTGTTGCCGAGACTCGGATCTTGTTTTGCCGAATTTAGAAGACCACGAGTGCATAACACTGCATGACAATTACGATATTTTAATATTAAATCCAGACGTGTTATCGATAGCGTACATCCAGATGATGATGTTCAAAGGACAACAAGGTCGAGCCCCCGACCAATTGAATAACAGGTTATTTTTTCCAAATGATCTTTGTTTTTTATACAAATAAACTACAACAACGTTATAGAATGTGATTCCTTCCTCAGTTCAGTTCATAACGTAGACCACTGAACAAACATACATTTACAGATGGGGGGGGGGGGGGGGGGGGGGCAATGCACACATCTTAAAGGGTCTTAAAAAAATGCAGACATTGTAATGCTATTTTTTACTGCTTTATGTTGAATTTGGAGAGGTTGGATGAAAACATACATAATTGCGAAGTGCAGGAGCAAGTTCTATCTCTGTTTTATTTCTATTTAGGCCAAATAAAGATGTGTGTTTGGGTAAACATGTTAACATGCTGAAATAACATACAGGATATAGGAAGGCAAAACGTTCTATTTGAATATTTTTTCCTGGTTTATATAAGGTAGACATCTTGAAATTAATACTGCTTCATGTATTATATCTGATGGTAGGGTTAACCTAAACACAGCTATATTTTTATTCAGCCTTGTGTGTTGAAACAATTCAGTTGAATGAGACAACACTCACATTCTTTAAATTTGTGGTTTTCTTATTTTATATTTAAATGTGCATGTTTTTGGCTTCAAGCTGAACTGACCAGACATGGTTTGTTGAAACTCATAAGCATGTACCGGGTAAAAATATGAATGAGGAGTAGACTTGAATCTAATGGCCAAGGAAAGTTAAAATCTTGCATTAGCTATGATTTTATATAATTTCCAGTCATTCTAGTAACTTGGGTTCCAATTGATGAATTTCAGTCGCTAACCGAGACATACATAATGTACCGAACCTTGTATCAGTCAACAAGTTTTAATGTTGAACATAAATTAAAGGCCAAGTGAATAAGCAATTTGCTTAACAGGTACATTGTAGTTGGCCTAAGTTCTAAGTTCCAGATACTCAATTGGAAAAAATGTTTTAAATGACATGTACACCCATTCACAGAATAAATCCGATGTTACACATGCATGCACCCATAAATCAGCATATTTTAATATATTTCCATGCATGTTTCGATACAATTGCAATCTGCTTGCAAATTGAAGTTTTTCTATGTATTGCAGGCAATCCCGTCTTGTCGCTTATAGGCAGTTTGTGTGTTGGATGTTGAGGGGTGAGAAACTTGGGAAAGGTAAAAGAGTGGTCATTCCTTCTTGTGTGGTGAAAACAATTAGAGAAGCATTTCCAGATGCAAACAATGACTACACAGGATTTAAGCTTGCTGTAGAGAGTGCTCGTGACCTTTTTCAGTAAAATTAAAGTTGTCTGTGCACATTTTAACAAAGAAAAAAACTTTGTACGAGATATTTTTATAGAAGAAAATAGACTGGAGGACAAAAATATTGCCAATTCTATATTCTGCATCTATTAGAATGTGATCACTGTTTTACCTGGCCTTCCTTAAAGGCAAATCTAAGTCTAATTAAAGTTTACCTGTGACTTGATAAAGGTCAACAATTTTTCTGGGTACTTTTGCTTCCTCCAATTCAATAATAAAAAAGATCCCCATGAAAAGGTTGGAATAAACCATTCAAAACAAATCAAAGGGGGCATGCCCCAACCAATTTGGTGAAAACAATTGTATCCCTAGTGACAGTTCTGTGCAAACCATTGCTTACATGTACGAAACCTTTGAAGGGCAATGACAGACATGTACAAGCATCTTTAAATTGCAGAATAAAAATTTTAATCACAAAACATACATCCAACAAATAAAATAGTAATCACAGCAGCTTACATCAGATTGTGCATTAAATAAATCACGAAATATAAATAAACAAATTATCTATCAGAATCAATAATAAGTAAGTTATTGATGTTTAGTGTCACCTTGACAATAATTCAGTTACTGAATACAGGTTAATTATTACTCGCTGGATGTTAAACATCAAACAATCAATCATATTTATGGTACGAGAGACCCCGAACTGCAAATGTTCTGTTTTCATATTTATGGTACATGTATACCATATTTTAAATGTTAATACAGACTCATTAAAAATAACCCCCCGGGGTATAGAAATAGAACCCAGCTCCTCCGGCTTTTGGTGTGGAACCCCTGGGGCGTTCGTGGTTGTGCAGGTGAAAAAAAATGCACAACCAACGTCCGTCTGAAACGAACACTTAAATGCGAGGTCCCGTGTTTGGAGAATGCCACGCTCTCTGCATAGGTGGTCCATAGGTGGCCCGTTGCAAGGCTAAAATTGTCCGACCCTATCCATTGTAACCTCTTTTTCCAGTGGCAGTCAAAATTATCTGCCCATTTGCCTATCCCATTGCCCCATATTGATGCATTGCTTGAAAACTTGTTCACGTCCTGAATATAGCTGAAATATTGCTCACTGAATGTTAAACAATAACCAATCAATCAATCAATGTAAACTTGTTCATGTCCTGAATATAGCTGAAATATTGCTCACTGGACGTTAAACAATAACCAATAAATCAATCAAATATGGAAAGGTTAATATACAAAGTTTTAAGATAATTTAAATCTTGAACAAAGATTCTGAATCATTTCAGCTTTCGATGGAGCAGGCACAGGTGCAATGTTTCCTTCATCTGACCTTTCTTTTACTGGTAGTGCAAAAGTATCCTTCTGAACAAGTACATTCTCCATCATGGCAAATACCCACTGATACGATTTCTCCCTAAATATAGGCTTTGCTACCCACTGTCCAGTTGCTTTTGGACATACTAATTTGTATGCTTTCTCTCCATCTTTGTTTATTTTTTGTCCTCGATTTTGATTTAAATTGTGATCAATCACAGCCAATGCAGTTCTTGTCCACATTTGATCGGAATCAAATTCCTGACGTTTTGGTGTATATTTCAACATCAAACTGTGAAACACTTCTAAATTGCCAGTGTGACAAAATTCGTTTAACTGACGAATATCCTTCCTAAGTCGCTTATCAAGAATAATTTCTTTTAGTGCTTTGTGTGCCTTTGAATCTTTGATCAGCCATTTCTTTGTTTCTGCCACTTCCGGTTGTATTGGAGTATGAGCACATTGTGTAAAAACTTTACCATCAAAAGTATGCTCATTTACAATGTGATTTACTATTGATATCCAACTTTCTTCCAGAAAATTTTTATCCCCACCGCAATTACTTGCACACCACCATAAATGATTGCATACAGATTTAATCCATACATTTAAGTCCTCACAACCTTTTACTTTGGCCTTTGCTGTCAGTTTTTTCTTGACAGATTTACATAAATGCCATACATCAAACTGATGTTGCACATCTGAATACTCCTTATTCATAATACTGCGTATTTGAACATGACGATCTGTGGCTAATATTTCGATTTTAAATCCCTCATTAAGTAAATAAGTCATACATCTTCTAAATCCTTCAACTTCCATTTTTGAAGAAGAGCCAGTTTCAGTCACCTTGACTACAACAAACATCACAATATGTTGTGTATCAATGTCAAGTAGTGAATAAGTACAATATTTAGCACTAAAACCAGGGGAATCACACCGTCCATCACCAGCAAGTCTTAAAGGTCTATTTTGCTCCCTTATTTTCTTTAGTTCAACATCTTGCAGTAAAGACCAAGTGTGATTTACGACGGGCATTAAACACTGTCTTTGGATTTTGTTATAGGTTGTGTGGGAAATAAATTTTAAGTTCAAAAAATCTGCGTACTGTGATATGTGGCTGTAAGTTTGCCCACAAAAAAGAGTTGCTGCACTAACTAAAAGGTTGCCAACTGGCATCTTGCCAAGAAATGGTTGTGAACTCCATTTTATTATCAAATGGCCACTTGTACAGAAAACAGAGATTGTAATGACCGAACCATCAGATAAGTCTTTCAAGGTGTCATCTGGATCTACTGGACAGTCACAAATGCTACATTTTAATTTGTTTATCAAATTTGTGATAGCGCTTTCAAAAACAATAAATTTATTTTCTTTAATATAAAGTTGTTCAGGTGTATATTGGATAGGTTCTATACAATCGTCTTCACTTTCAGTTGGATCCGATTCAACTATATAATCAGCATCTACATTGTCATCTTCGTGTGTAAGACTTACGAAAGACTGGTCCAAATCGGATTCCGATTTCACTGGTGAACAAGTTAATTCTGTACATTTCTCAAAATTTATCTTTTCAGGAGTAGATGTAACAAAATTTGGTGTTTTTGTGTGAACTTGTGATTCTTTCGGTATGACTGGAATTTCTTCGAAAACTTTATAGTAGCTATGATCTCTTACAGTTAAACTTTTATGTCCTTTAATCCTTTGACAAATTTCGCATGGATGACCACATGGAAGAATGTCTGATACATTTACCAAAGGTATACATGTAGGATCCTCCGGAACATCAATATTCTGAAATTATAAAAAGTACACTTCAATTATTCAAATTACATTTTTAGTACATTTGAACATTTGATACATGGGAAATGGGACCATGTTAAGACAACTAAAACAGCATACTATTCAAATATATCTAGAAATACATGTAGGACATGTAGGCCCATAGAAAATTAAAGAAAAAAGTCTGATCACAAATAATTAGTTTAATTATACATGTAATGTTCACTAAAAACTTTGATTATTTAGTTAAATTTGATTAATGAATTTTAATTAAATAATTATTTATATCAAAAGGTAAGGCCAAAAAAAATATCCGTGTTTCCTCTAACCCTATTTTTTGTGCCTATGTATACCCTAAAGTTTTTTTGACATTTTGGAACAAGCACTATTAAGTCATGTTGTGTCCTCTGTATAACCTAGGTAAAAAGTTCAAAAATAAAAATTTTGCCTACCTACCTACCCTAATTTTTTTTCAGTATGTTAGTGGAAACACAGGTATTTTTTTTTGGCCTAACTTTAGAAACAAGTGAATCAACAATTAAGCTGGGAGTGTGAACAAAAATTATCAAACTTCTTTGATATATTTATTTTAATTGACAGTACAAAGCAAACTTTTTTTTAAATCAGTTTTATACATAACCAATTTCCTGTTGAGCAAATGGATCCAAGTTGATGAAAGTTTTGTTTGTACAACAATTCATACTTTAGTTGGGCCTAACTTACCCTAATTTTTCCAGTATGTTAGTAGAAACACATATGTTTTTATTTGTAAATGTTAATTTTTAAGTCATTCAGAAAAAATATTGTCACTGAACTTGGCTTTTCATGCATACACGTACCAACAAGGTAAACTTTTTCAAGTAAAAATAAATTGATTGATTGAATAGGGTTTTTACGCCACTTTCAACAATATTTCAGTTATATCGTGGCGACCAGTTTTAGTGGTGGAGGAAGCTGGAGTGCCCGGAGAAAACCACCGACCTTGGGTAAGCAACTGGTTAACTTTATCACATGCGGATGTGAGTCGAGTGCACCTTTTTTTGTAATTGCCCAAAGCGGGGATCAAACTCGCACCGTATTGGTGATAGGCTACAGTGATGTATACTGGTAGATGCGACCAACTATCTAGACCACTCGGCCACCCAGGCCCCAGTAAAAATAAAATAACATTGCGCATGATGCATGTAAGTGGAAAAACATGTATTAATATTACATGTACGTATGTACATGTAGCTCGCTAGATTTCATTTAGCCCAAATAAGACATTGTGAGAATATTTATATATATATTTGGCTTGTAGAAATTTTGGAATGGGACCCAACCTCTGATTTTACAGATCGCCACCAATATTTAGTTGATCTTTACATACAATCTATTTATTCTTACCTCACATGAATTGGAAACTTCAACTAACTGCTGAGGACTTCCAGATGCATCCGTGGTAGTTCGAAATTTCTTTGGTCTAGTTGCTTTGCTTTTGCTTTCTGAGCCTTTTCTTTTAGTGGGTACTGTCTTTGTTGTAACCTCACAATGAGATTCTTTCTCTCCTCTTACACAGGATGTCAAGCTACTTCTAAGCTGAAAAAGTAATATAATTTAAATTGAGTGTTGTTTGTGTGCTACAGTCTAAAATCAATAATCAAATATACAAATTTAAGCATGGAAATACATTTCTAAAGTACAATATAAACACTTGCTAAACAGAATTGGACAATCATACATGTAAATAAACAATTACTCTTATATACCATGATGTCGAAAATGCAATCAGATACCCTGCATTATTCATCCTTTATCATAAGATAAGGTAAAATTCCTGAGAGACCCTACCCCTAAAATATTGAAAGCTATCTTTTTGCATTGATCGTAGGATCATGGTATAAATATACACCATTGGGCTAACGTCCTCCGGGGTATAATTATTACAATTTACATATTACATATCCACAGTTGTGCAGTTATTCAGGATGAATATACATGTACTGACTTATTAACTAATAGATGTAGTATAATGATCCAACTTTACATTGTCATTTAGCTACATGTAGTCTATTCAGGTTGTCTACATCAATGTGTCAAATTAAGAATGGTTTGTGGTCAAGAATGATTCATTTTTTGTGTGTATAGCAATCAATAAACAATATAAATGTATACGTAAAAATTATGCGAACAAGGATTCTTCCCCTGCAAGAAGGCCTTTCCTTTCTGGATCAGTGTCAAATATGGGATAGAGCTTCATCACCACCCTCCCCCTTCCTACCAAATTATGAAATACACATGTAGGAATTGTCGGTGCATCGTGTACATGTATATTGCTGAATTTGCTGTGGGAACTATAAATTGTAAATTAACAGCGTAAATAATATATGGTGCCTGCCCATACTTTCCATGTAACGAGCGTATTTATAATATTCATTTCAGTGACACAATCAAGAAAAAAAAGGGGGGGGTCATTGTGTAACACTGTCAAAGTCTTGAATGTTTGGTTCAGACATGTCAGATGAAGGGTTTCACATATAATAACTACCTGTGCTTTTTTCCTCTTCTCGAGTAACAGTGATGTGGATTTCCTTTCCTTAGGACGTCGATCAACTGTACCAGGACCTGGTTTAACTATTGTTGGTATCGATCCTTCCTTCAGAACTGGTTTTGTTTTGAAACCTAACGACTCTGCGATTTGATTTCTATCAAAACATGTTTCCTCGAAATGATCCTCACAGACGACTCTACTTTTGCTCCAAACAAAAGTTTCAATGTTCAGTTTATCGTTACGCAGGTGATCGATCCATAATTTACAGAGTCTCCTTTTCTCGCTAGACTTTAATGGGTCCGGAATTTCAAAAAAACTCTTCGCACATTTCCCTCTTGTATTGGTACAATTGATTGCTTGACATGAAGGCATAATTAGGAACAAATTTCAATAACTTTCAATGAACTTCGTGTCAGGATACAAACCGGAATAGAAGGTATGACGTATGATTTGATACTTTTTGTGCTCTTCACTACGAAAGAGCTCTACAATATGTCAACTCGCGGTAACTGGCGGGAAATTCAAAATTTTAACTTTAGAACTGTGTGCGTTGGTCATATACGGGGGAAATGACAAAACATAATTTGTAAATTTTATTTTTATGAATAATACTTTTAACTGAACCCCAAAAATACGGTGGGTTTCCTTCTCCTTTAAACAATATTTAATCAATCAATCAACCATTTACTAATAATTCAAGGTAACAAATGTATAATTGATGGTTTGATTGTCATGAAACCAGAAACATACATACACATTCAACAGGGTTTAAAAAAAAGTGTCTCCAGGAGGCAACACAATCCCTGTAATGGAGGGTATTTATCAGACTAGTTGAATGATTCTCAGAGGTCAAAAAGCATACTGAAGCAACTAGATAATGACTTATTTTACACTTACAGCACTAGTGCTTACTGAATACGTGTACTCTGTTACCCCCTTTAGGAGACATTTTTTTAAAAAGGAAGGTGTCGTGAAAGTACTGTTAATGGTTGCACTCAAGTATCAATTTCAATGACTTGGGTAAACGCAAGTATACTGCACACAAAAAATTACAAATTTTGAACATGTTTGACTAATTTAATGAGAAAACTTCCTTGGTTAAAATTGTCAAAGGAAAAATACATGTAAAAATGTGTGCCATGAATAATACTTTCACAGTATTTGAATGGTAAATAACACAAATAAAAAGCTATTCCAAGGACAACATACACGACTTTAACATGCTGAACCCTGTTCATTAGCAGCCTAATATGGATAGTCCATTGCTTTGAACTCACAAAGGTTTGAACACATTCATTCTGCGTTGGGCTTTCAATGAATATTTGAAAAAAGTTTTTTTGGGGGGTGTGGGCCATCTTTGGCCCCCCATAGCGAAGTAACGGTACAATAGATATCAAAACTATTGACACATTTAGTTGACAGACTTGGGGAATTCAATAAAAAAAAAAATTCAATTTTGTATGAATAATAAACATTCTACAGCAGAAATGTTAAAACACTCATTTCATGCATTTTATCCCCTTTTTTCTATTAAAAACGAAACCCTAATAACCCCTAATCATATCAATATTTTATAACAATTGGTCACTATTCATGTTATTGCACGGAAACCAAAAGTTTACAGACGACAACGACGACACCGCCATAACATAATTTAGTCGCAAAAATTTTGTGGTAATATATTATGATCTAGATAATCTTTTATCTGACATGAGGCCCAAAAATATGTGACTGATTTTCCTATCATAACATCACATTTTTTTGGCCGACAAACACAAAATTTTAAACATTTACTGATCACTCTAATGATTTAGGAGTTGGTGCCATTAGAGGCTTAAACCATTCTGCAACTACATAATGTTAATGTTAAAATGTTATCTGTATAAATATACTTGTATAATATGATGAAAACTAATATTTCTACAACAAGCCTGGGATTTGCTGAAGACAGTCATACATATTTTCTTGAAAGATGGCAATGCTATTCTAATGTTTAAATCCAAAATGCAGATATTACAAACTAAATATAATCACAATTAAATTGTGGTTCTATAAATGAAAATTTGCATGTACTGATATCGTCAATTAAATAAAACTTGGAATGTTTTTGGGGCATATATAATAAAGTGTTACTGTATTCTAATTTAATAATTGTTTTATAAACAAACTGAGTTAAAGATACACAATTATTGTAAATGCTATTTCACATGTAAATGGTTCCCAAATTATTTTTGTCCTAAAAATAATGTTAAAATACTTTACAAAACATTACCATTACTACAAAAATGAAGCCAAATCAATTGACAATTCATGACAGTTAAAACTTTTCTTCCAAAATATCAAAATATAAATAAAAAATTCTGACATCTAGATTCTTGAATAGGATCACATATAATTTAACTTAGCCTATTAGTTGCATACAAACTATATTACGGTATATTGATGCAGTATTAATGACGAGAACAAACTAAAAAATGTATACATTGTACACACCTGGGGTACTCGGTGTAATGCTGCAGCTTCTGCTCGGTCCAGGTGTGACAACATTGGACATGTTACTCAAACCATCTGCAAAAAGAGGTAGAAAATTTGATAAGTAATATGGGTCAGAAAGGTAAAAATACAATTAATTAATAGCCAGTATTTAAACAATTTTTATTCTATAATTAACTTGTCTGTGTTAGCCCACTCCAAAATAAGCCTGAGTTTCTTCCTACCCTAGAAATAGATTGATTTTAGTCATAAATTCGGTATTCTAATTTGGCAGTTGTTTGACTTTTTAATATTTTGGGTAGAGCACCTCTGATGAGTTTAATAAAATAAACGACGTCAGGCAAAGCAAAATTTATCATCTGGAACTTTAGTTATAATTTTCGTTACTGATACTTCCAAAGACACGTCTTATAGCTTCATATTAGAACTTTGTAATAGCCAATCTATGCTTGTACAAAATGTATACCCACCTGGAGTACTTGGTGTGATGCTCGTGTTTGGTCCGGCAATTATCGTGTCCTTGTTACTCAAACCGTCTGCAAAAAGAGGTGGAAAATTTGATAAGTAATATGGATCAGAAAGGTGAACATACAATTTATAAATAGCAATAATTAACTTGTCTGTGTAAGCACACTCTGGCATCATCACTTTTGTTTTGACAAACCCAGTCAAAAGCCTCATCCTAGAAATAGGTTGATTTTAGTCATAAATTTGGTATTCTAATTTGGCAGTTTTTTGGTTTTTATTGTTTTACATGTACATGCTCTTCATATGCATGTAGTGTTTTTTATGTGCTTTGGTCGGAATTATCAATAGGGGGAACTATTCTCCCTAGAAGCTTTCAATAGCACTGTGACAATCAGTCGAAACATGGTTTTGTGAAAATTATAGCACTGTGGTCCCAACACATTCTATTATAAATCTTTTCAAGATAGCACTGTGGTAAAAAATATAGAACTGTGGTACCACAAGACTGCGAGCAGTGACCTTTGGTCATCTTGAAAACTGCTGGCGGTCTTCCATTGTGGATTTTTTAAATTTACCAATAGGTTATGTAGGTTGTGTCGCGTACACTAATTCCACATCTCATTATCATCTATTTGACTTTTCAATATTTTAGGTAGAGCACCTCTGATGAGTTTAATAAACGAAACAGGCGTCCGGCAAAGCAAACATTATCGTCTGGAACTTTTGTTATAATTTTCGTTAATATTTCCAAAAACGCGTCTTAATAGCTTTATATTAGAAATTTTTAATAGCCAATCTATGCATTGTACAAAATGTATACCCACCTGGAGTACTTCGTGTGCTGCTCGTGTTTGGTCCAGCAATTACCATGTCCTTGTTACTCATACCAGCTGCAAAAAGAGGCGGAAAATTTTATATTTTCGCAACCATTAATTTGTTGGGACCTGCTTAATGTATATGCAGAATAATTTGAATTATTTAACTGTTTAATAAACAATAAAGCTGATCATGATTCTGATTCATGTGACTGAAATTAAATAATTACAACTTCAGTCAAATCGTCTTTCAGAAAAGAACTCCACCGGTATTTGTCGGGTTATCACAAAAAAAAACACAACCGTTTTTTGTTCACATGGTTTAGATGAAAAATAGATTTCAAAACAGAAAATAAAAAGGTATTTCCATTTTGATGATTGAGATTATCTTTTGTTTTATTCAAATGCTTAAGACTTTGGAGGGTTTTAACGATGTGAAGCGCCAAGAAGAACAAAAAAGATTTTTTTTTGGAAAAATGGGAAAAAATGAGGAAGGGTCGGCGGCAAAAATAGGGTCGGTCGGGAAACCCGAAACAGACATATATATATATTTTTTTTTTGGCCTTAGACTATACATTACATTATACATTACATTATACATTCAGATATTTTTGCCGCAGTGAATGAAAATGGTAGAAAACGGTATCGTGTTGAAAATAATATGTTCCCCTTGTCATATTAAAAATTCTATGGTTCATTTCCCTGTTTCTACGAATCTTACCTTTTTTCTTTTCCGTTGGCATTGTCGTTCCACGTGGCTTCTTTCTTTGTCTCAAAACCGGATATATTTAAATCACGTGACTTTGATGACACGTCATCTAACTTCAACTGTACGAGTTATTTATAGAAACTATATTTAAATCACATGACTTTGAAGACACGTCATCTTTTATCATTGCGTATGTACGAGTTATTTATAGAAACTCATAACAGACAAATCTTAATTAGTGATTTTATAATTAATAGAGGGATCAATAAATAAAATAAGAATGTACGTCGAAAGCACCAATGGAGACAGACAATTAAAAATATAAATCTCAAACGGTAACAGAGAAAATTCTATGACCGACAAAAGTCTAATGGGAAAATAAAGTATGTAACACGTTACACTCTTCTATGAAATACATAAATACATGATAAATTCCTGGCTTATCTATCGGCTGCAGACATTGTAACAGTATTAGGCGAGTTATTTATAGAAATTTTGAACAAAGAAACACTAATTAGTGATTTTCTAGTTAATAAAGATTTAATCGAAAAAAATAAGAATGTACGTCGATAGCACTATATGAGACAGACATTACATAAAAAATTGAGCTCTCTTGGTTATGTAGTTTTCAGGGGAAACCGGTAACAGAGAAAATTTTTGACCGACAAAAGTGAATACAATACTTACCCTCCCCCTGGAGGGGGGCGGGTAAGTAATTAAATACATATAATTAAAAGAGTTTCTTAGCTTGCAAGTGACTTAGTAGCATTGAAATTTCCATCCGTGAAACAACATTTTCTGCAAATGAAGGTCATGTTGGCATCCGACCATTCCTCCAGGAAATTATCACTCGTGGGAACACAATCACTATGAATCCACTTACCACAAATAGAACACTGAATTGTGCCATTGAGACACTCCTCATCACATTGAATACACGGATAGAAAACCATCATGAAAATAATAATGGGTTGAAAAAAAATTAAACTTGTATATCGTTTTCATCTAAGACAACAAAAATAAATGATCCAATTAAAATTTATTTACGTCGTTTTCATCTAAGAAAAACAATTTTGTAAATTTAAGAAAACTTAAATCTCGTATCCTTTTTATAAAAACACAATTTTTGAGAAATTTTTCTAATTGCTAATTGGGCTATAACCACAGTTATACAATACAACTTTCTTTGTTTTTATTTCATGTTTAATTGGCAATTAAAGTTGATTAATACCATAGAGTACAAATATTGGTTTATAATATACACAGTAATTAATTTTAATTTACCTTCAAACAATAATCGATACGTTGATCCCCCGTGTGGGTCCCGGGGACACAATAGAATAGGCCCACAGCTCCTCGGCTTGGCGTAAGAGGCGACATGTTTGCCGTGTGTCGCAAACCCGTGTCGGTAACAGGGAGTGTTCCTGGATGGCCGGATAAACGGTTCCGATCACCATCTGGGTCACAATCTTTACCTAGACGGGAGGCCGGATGGACCCGATTCGGCCAATCGGCTGGTCACATCAATCCCTATTGTAACACATTCTACGTATTTTTTTTCATCCAAATTGATTCTTCGAAATTCTAAATTGCTGATTTGCGGGATTGTTGCTGGCTTATGGGTCACATACCTCAACAGGCTCAAAATTATTTACTTTTTAAGTTCGGCATTTTATTCTTTATCATTGTTTTGTTTTGTTTTTTATTGGTATTACGTCTAAAATATTATATTTCGGCTTTTGAAGAACTGCCTACATTATCATGTTGTTTTGATGTCTTTTAGATTATTATCATTTTCTACACCCAGTTCACGAAATGGCTGATGTCTTTTAGATTATTATCATTTTCTACACCCAGTTCACGAAATGGCTGGATGACCCCGGTCCAGCCAAAACTGGTCATGACTTGCCCTCTTCTGTTTCCTCGTGGTTATTTGAAAACATCCAAAGGAACCCTCAATGACACCTAGATACAGTGGGATTGGATGGGCGGAATGCATGTATCACATAGGTTGATGTTTGGGTTCCTTGGTCTTGGAGACTAACCACTGACGGAAACGGGGAGAAGGCGGTGGCTAATGGGGCAAAGCTTCCTCGGCTTAGTGAGGCCACATGTTTGCCGTGTGTGGATACCCGTTCGGATAGAGGACGGGATCCTGGTGGCTGAAACACGCCACTTTGGCCCTTACTTTATCTAAAACGGGCGGTCGGATGGGCCCGGTCCTGATCAATCGGCTGGTCACGCCAAGCCCTTGAACTTGACCTATTTCCAAAATGTACAACAATAGTACCACTTATTATAACCTTTCTACTTAAAAAAATGAAACTTTATTAATAAGTACATCAAAACATTTTTCTTATTGTTTCCAGTGTAAATATTCATAATTATTCTTAGAAAACTTAAATCATTGCTACTAAAATGGTTACAAAATATTGCCAAGTTCTTTGTATCTGTCACAGAAAGTTTGAATTTGCTGAAAAGAGTCACTAGACTGAAATTTCCGTAGGCTCCTCTGTACTGTTACCTTATTAAAGTCATATATTGTTCTGGAGTTATGTCGCCTTGTCCATAAAAAAATCAAATATGCAGGAAAAATCACAAAATTAGCAATTTTCGGGTAAATTAAAAAACGTGTCGACTTCGATGTGCTCAATATATCTTGTTAAAATTTGAAACATGCCTTGTTAAGATAAATATATTTTAATGGTCAACTGCTAATCAATGCTAAACATATAGCTTCAACTCCTATTTTGTGTTTTAATTTTATGAAGTTTACGCTTTACCTAATGAAAAACGTCAAGTAAAAAGCCTACTTATTAGGTTGGGTTCAAGAAGGCGGTGGCTCATGGGTCAATCGTGTAGATGTTACTTTGGGCGGTTGTCTTGCTGGGCAACCCCTGTCACAAGGCTTGCGCCCATTAAGAGGTACTCTATGCGAGTATCTTATTCTAGTATCCCTGGTGCTTGTCGCAGATGTGGCGGGCGTGCGTCGTTTTGATGTATTCTGGTATCCATCATGGATGCTATAGTGCATCAAGGCGATGTATGTATCACGCTTGTCGCAAATGTGGCAAGCATACATCGTGTTGATGCAGCTCCGAGGTGGGCGTGGAGCTAGGGTAACGAAACATAAATATATCACCATTGACTTTGAAAAAAAAAAACAACCAATCAACAAACAAACGAAAATTAGATATCAGTGATGATGAAGAACATGCAGCCAAGTTACCAAATACTTTTTCGGACAATTTTCCAAAATTTTTAGTTATTACATCAGTAAACAATGCAAAACCTGTCACTAAAATTTCTCCTTTTGGTATCCAAAAAACGTTACAAGGCTGTGCCGGCCAGCTTAAAAATGTTACAAAAATGAGAAACGGAAATCTGTTAGTTGAATGTCTCAGATCACAACAGGCCAAAAATTTACTCTCTCTTACAACAATTTCTGATGTCCAAATCTCTGTTACATCTCATAGATCACTGAATTCATGCCAGGGTGTGATTAGAGACAGAGACCGCGATTTAGCTGAGTTGACGGAAGAAGATACATGTGAAGAACTGAAATCTCAAATGTTTCCAAAGTCAAAAGGTTTACAAAACGACATGAAGGTAATATTATTAAACTTAACACTTATCTCGTCACTTTTGACCTTACCCGTGTGCCTGAACATATCTTCATAGGTCCCTACAGAATCAAAGTTGACACTTTCATACCTAACTCCACCCGTTGCTTCAAATGCCAGAAATTTGGGCTCGGTAAGAGTTCATGTAGAGGTATTGAAAAGTGTGTCAAATGTTCTGTAGAGGGCCACTCCAATTTTGATTGTGACGGCCACGTTAAATGTGTAAATTGCGGACTAGATCATATGGCCAATTCCAGAAACTGTCAATTTTACAAAACAGAGCTTGGAATTCAGAAAACGAAAGTAGAAAAAGGTATAAGCTATCAGGAAGCAAAAAAAATGGTCTCTGCCTCTAACAACTCTACTCCTACAACATCATACGCTGATAAAGTTAAATCACCTAAAACCAATAGATCCTTTGCAACTCAAACTGATTTCACATGGTCTGACGAAACAGAATTTCCGGTTCTCACCGTCAAACCCAACCAAGCCAGTGGGAAATCTTCTCATCCTAAACAGTCTTCTTCCAATTCTTCACAAACGTCTCACACTTCTCTTTCTTCAAATGTCAATACTCCGCAAAAACCAACTCCGAAACAAAGGTCTTCTACATCCTCAAACAAAAAATCACCTCAGAAACCGTCACCATCATAGAGAGCTGCACGTTCCTCATCACAAGATAAATAAAAAAACAAAAACGGTTCAAATCGCCTCTCGAAGGCTGAAAAAAAGTCAAAAATTCAACAAGTTTCGAGACCTCTGCTCAGAGTTTGACGATGATATCGATGAAGACTCTGAGCAAATGGACACCACTGATATAGAGTCAATCTGGGGGAATCCAATAGTACCAACTGTGGATTCCACACGCCCAGTTACTGATTCCAGAGCTTCGGATGGACGACACAGAAGTTCTTCCCGTGAACACCCAAAGAAGAACTATTCTCCCATCCGTCCTCCAAGAAAATAAACAACATAATACAATGGATTAACTTAATAGAGCTATCGTTATTGGTACAAGCTTTCCTTCCTGTTGCCTTTTGTCTTCAGGAAACACATTTAAAAGAAAATGATAATGTCAACATTAAAAATTACTCGATTTACAGCACTCAAGTTAAAAAGGATGAAAGAGCCGCTGGCGGTTCATCAATCCTGGTTAAAAATGGTATTATACATAGTAAAGTAAAACTTAATACCGAATTACAAGCAGTTGCTGTTAAACTCTCCCTTCAAAAAACTATAACATTGTGTTCTGTCTATCTTCCCCCTAATACGTCCTTGGAAATAAATCATCTTAAATCTTTAACAGATCAGTTGCAAGCCCCTTTTCTCCTTATGGGCGATTTTAACGCCCACAATCCAATATGGGGCAGTAACTCCCAAAATGATAAGGCAAAAAAAGTTGAAGACTTCTTAAACCATGAAGGCTTGTGCATTTTTAACGATGGCTCAGATACATATCTTCATCCGGGAAATGGTTCTTACTCGGCTATCGATCTAACTATTTGTGACCCTTCGTTATTACTGGATTACTCGTGGCGGGTCCACGATGATTTGTGTGGAAGTGATCACTTTCCAATTATTTTGGAAAATCTTTTTCCCTCTTCCTCTGAGAGAGTTGCTCGCTGGAAATTTGACAAGGCCAATTGGCCTTTGTTCGAGCAACTCTGTCGGGATGAACTGAAGAAAGAGACTTTTAATAATGTTATTAATCCAGTCCTTAAATTTAATGAAACGTTAGTATCGATAGCTGAGAGGTCCATTCCTAAAACCTCGACAAATCCAAAACAACCAAGCAAACCCTGGTTCGATGACGACTGTGAGGAAGCTAAGAAACACAGAAAAAAGGCCGAACGACGGTTCAACATGAATCCAACCTCTGACAATCTCAGTAATGTTCGTATATTCCGTGCTAAAGCACGTCGCACATTTAAACAAAAGAGACGCAAGTCTTGGCAAAACTTCGTCTCTAAAATAAACTCTCAAACACCTATGAATAAAGTCTGGAATTTTATCCAAAAAATTAATGGTAAAAACAGAAAGACCAATCTTCACCATTTAAAAGATGGCCAAACTCTTTTGACTTCAGAAAATGACATCTCGAATAAACTTGGTGAAACATTCTCAAAACATTCTTCTTCTCTGAATTATTCCCAGGAGTTCCAAAGGATTAAAAACCGAACTGAAAAAAAAAAACTCAATTTTAAATCAAATAATTTAGAAGATTACAACCGCCCTTTTTGTTTGGATGAGCTGAAAATTTCTCTGTCGAAAGCCCATGACACAGCATGTGGCCCAGATGATATTCACTATAAACTTTTGAAACATCTTCCTGACACTTCTCTTAAAACCCTTTTAGATCTTCTTAATAATGTATGGGAAACTGGCGACTTGCCTTCCATCTGGAAACTTGCCACAGTTATCCCTATTCCAAAACCTGGGAAGGATCATTTTGAACCGTCGAATTATCGGCCAATTGCCCTCACAAGTTGCGTATGTAAGACAATTGAACGGATGATCAACGACCGCCTTGTCTGGTTCCTAGAGGCGAATGGCCTCCTGTCCAATATACAGTGTGGGTTCCGACAAGGCAGAAGCACGTTGGATCATCTTGTTCGCTTCGAATCCTTTATACGCAACGGGTTTGCTAGAGGTGAACATGTGGTGTCCGTCTTTTTCGACCTGGAAAAAGCCTACGACACCACATGGAAATATGGCATTTTAAAAGACTTAAATGATATGGGGTTGAAAGGTAGGTTACCTACCTTCATTGAAAATTTTCTTTCAGACAGACAGTTCAAGGTAAAGGTTAACACGACTATGTCTGACCCTTTTGAACAGGAGATGGGTGTTCCTCAGGGAAGTATCCTCTCCGTCACTTTATTTAGTATAAAAATAAACAGTTTAGCTAAAACATTAAAACAAAATGTTGAAGGCTCCCTCTATGTAGATGACTTTTTGATATGTTATAGGGCTAAAAATATGAACAATATTGAAAGACAACTACAGCTGTCTTTAAACAAAATTGAAAAATGGGCTATGGAAAATGGTTTTAAATTTTCCAACTCCAAAACAGTATGTATGCATTTTTGCAATAAACGAAAACTGCATTTGGACCCCGAACTAAAAATTTATAATTCTCCAATTAAAGTCGTCAAAGAAACAAAATTTCTAGGTATTCTGTTTGATAATAAACTTACCTTTCTACCCCATATCAAAATGCTTAAAGCTAAATGCTTAAAAGCATTGGATATTTTAAAAGTTGTTTCCAGCACTGACTGGGGTGCTGATAAAAACATATTGTTAAATTTATATCGATCGCTTGTACGATCAAAACTTGATTATGGTTCCATTATATATGGATCTGCTCGCAAATCCTACATACAAATTTTAGATACTGTTCACCACCAAGGCCTACGTTTGGCCTTGGGGGCGTTCAGAACTTCTCCTGTGGAGAGTTTGTATGTAGAGGCGAACGAGCCGTCTCTTTATAACCGTAGGATAAAACTTGGTTTACAATACTTAACCAAGCTAAAAGCATATCCTTCAAATCCTGCCTATGACTGTGTTTTCAAACCTCTCTATGAGGACATATTTGAACAACATGAAAATAAAATTCCTCCGTTTGGTATCCGGATGAAACCGCATATTTCTGGTTCTAACATCAACCTTGATGAAATTGCCCCCATTAATATACCTCAATCACCACCTTGGCTTGTACCCAAACCTATGTTTATTTTTGACCTAAGAAAACATAAAAAGTCCGAAACAAACCCTATTATTATTCAACAAGACTTTGTTGAAATAAAATCAAAGTTTGAATTTCATGATTCTATTTATACTGATGGGTCGAAGGACGGGGACAAAGTGGCTGCCGCTGCTGTCTATGGACAGGAAGCAGCAACTCTCCGTCTTCCATCCTCCAGTTCCATTTTTACTGCTGAAGCCAGAGCCATAATACTTGCTTTAAAGTTTGCCAGAACATCTGATAAACTTAAATTTCTTATTTGTTCAGATTCACTTTCGTGTTTAATGGCTATAGAAGGTCAGAAATATAAAAACCCTTTAATTGCCCATATTATTGAATTTTATAAAAGACTTGCCCAAGTGGGCAAAGAAATCATTTTTCTCTGGGTACCAAGTCATATTGGTATTAAGGGAAACACAGTCGTAGATAAAATAGCGAAGGATGCTTTAGATGACCCCATAACTAATATGTCAGTGCCTTATTCGGATTTTAAACCTTTAATATACAAATATGTTTTACGTCTGTGGCAGTCCCAGTGGGATCTGCTTACAGACAATAAATTATATTCTATAGAGCCAACTGTTGGCAAGAATGTTTGTTTCTTCGGCAAAAGCCGTAGAGACCAAGTTGTTTTAACTAGATGTCGCATTGGCCACACCAGGACGACTCATTCTTTTATTTTAGAGAATGAGCCGCCTCCTGAATGTATACCTTGCCAATGTCGACACAGTATTAGACATCTTTTAATTGACTGTGTAGATAAATCCGACATTATTAGTCGGTACTACACAGTCAGCAATATGAGGGACTTATTTACAAAGGTTGCTGGCAGCCGTGTTTTGCAATATTTGAAGGACGTGGGACTATATTCGAGAATATAGTCTGACTGTATTCCTGATTATAGTCCTGAATCATAATTTTAATTTGTTATATGTTGTGACTGGTTTTATTTCACTGTTTGTATTTATGTGACAGCGTTTCTGTGATATTATTCAAGTCTGTGATATCTGTGATATTGTAAAATGTTTTGTAACGTTTTGTATGATATTGGTTTTTTATTGTTTATGCTGCCATATCTTACTTGTAAATAGTCTATTGGTTTTAGATGTTATGTTAAATTTTAACAACTTCCATTCAAATTAGTTCTCGCCGTGATATTGGCTGCAATATCGCCAGCTCGGCGTTAAAACATATTCAATCAATCAATCTATCTTCCCCCTAATACGTCCTTTGAAATAAATCAACTTAAATCTCTAACAGATCAGTTGCAAGCCCCTTTTCTCCTTATGGGCGATTTTAACGCCCACAATCCAATATGGGGCAGTAACTCCCAAAATGATAAGGCAAAAAAAGTTGAAGACTTCTTAAACCAGGAAGGCTTGTGCATTTTTAACGATGGCTCAGATACATATCTCCATCCGGGAAATGGTTCTTACTCGGCTATCGATCTAACTATTTGGGACCCTTCGTTATTACTGGATTACTCGTGGCGGGTCCACGATGATTTGTGTGGAAGTGATCACTTTCCAATTATTTTGGAAAGTTTTTTTCCCTCTTCCTCTGAGGGATTTGCTCGCTGGAAATTTTACAAGGCCAATTGGCCTTTGTTCGAGCAACTCTGTCGAGATGAACTGAAGAGAGAGACTTTTAATAATGTTATTAATCCGGTCCTTAAATTTAATGAAACGTTAGTATCGATAGCTGAGAGGCCCATTCCTAAAACCAAATATTTCAGACGCGGCCAATGCCAAAGCAATCCCAATAGTCATCCTGTACTGCGTAAAGGCAAACTATAAAGGACAGACTAATAATTAGTCAGAGGAACCTTTAAAGTCCTTTATCAATAAGTTGTCACAGGGAAACCTGTAGAAAATAATATAATACAAAAAAGCTAAAAGATGGAAATCCAATTGGACAGGAAGAGAAATTATATCATGTGCTATACATTTGTTACCATTCATCATATTGGACAATTCTGATTTACACTGACCAAATGTCTTCCTTTTTAGCTCACCTGATCCGAAGGGTCATATGAGCTATTGCCATCACTTGGCGTCCGTCGTCCGTCGTAAACTTTTTAAAAAATCTTCTCCTCTGAAACTGCTGGGCCAATATGAACCAAGCTTAGTCTGAATCATCACCAGGGTACCCAGTTTCAAAATTGTATCCGACGAGTCCAAGGACCAAACAACATGGCCACTGTTACTATATATAGAACATAGGGGTAAATTGCTGTTTTTGGTAAATAACTCAAAAACCAGTACAGATATCGAAAATCTGACTGGGGTAAAAATGATAAACACGGCAAGATCTACCTACACTGCAATTTTGAAGTCAATTGGAATACCCATCTTGGAGTTACTGTCCTTTTTTTGTGAAATTTTCAAATTTTTTATTCATTTTGTCTTATATTTTGAAAAGTATTGCAAAAATGTTCAGCATTTCAAGATCAACATACCCTCTTATTTTGTTATAAATCAGAATACCCATCTTGGAGTTATTGCCCTTTCTTTGTCAAATTTTCAACATTTTAATATATTTTTCCTTATAATTCATTAACTATAAGAGATAGAAGTTAAGTTATAATTGCAATTATGTTCAGCATGTCAAGATCTACATATCCTCTAATTTTGAAGTAAATATGATTACCCATCTTGGAGTTATTGCCCTTTTTTATCAAATTTTCCAAAAAATTAATATATTTCGTCTTATATTTCAAAAAGTATTAGGGATAGAGGTTAAGTTTTAACTGTCAAAATGTTCAGCATGTCAAGATCTACATACCCTCTAATTTTGTTATAAATCTGAATACCCATCTTGGAGTTATTGTCCTTTCTTTGTCAATTTTTCAACATTTTAATATATAACGCCTGATATTTCATAAACTACAAGAGATAGAGGTTAACTTCAAACTGCAAAAGATTTCCATTAGTTAAGATCTACCTCTTGAAATGCAAAGGGTCAAGTGAGCTTTTCTCATCACTTGGCGTCCGTTGTCGTCCGTTAACTTTTACAAAAATCTTCTCCTCTGTAACTACTGGGCCAAATTGAACCAAACTTGGCCACAGGCATTATTAGGGTATCTAGTTTAAAAAATGTACGATGACCCCGCCTGCCAACCAACATGGCCGACATGGCTAAAAATAGAACATAGGGGGTAAACTGCAGTTTGTCTTATATCTCAAAAACTAAAGCAATTAGAGCAAAAGTAACATAGGTTAAAATGTTCATCAGGTCAAGATCTGCCTGTCATGAAATTGTCAGACGAATCGGTCAACCCTTTGTTGGGTTATTGCCCCTGAATTGTTAATTTTAAGGAAATTTTGCAGTTTTAGGTTATTATCTTGAATGTTATTATAGCTAAAGACAAATTGTAAACAGCAAAAATGTTCAACAAAGTAAGATCTACAAATAAGTCAGCATGACCAAAATCATTGATTGACCCCTTATAGGAGTTTTTGCCCTTTAAAGACGGCATCCAGCGTAAACTTTCCTTTAAAGATCTTTTCCTCTCAAACCACTGGGGCAATAGAGACCATACTTTGGTGGAATGGTCCTTGGGTGGCCCCCGTCCAAAATTTTATACAAACACGATACAAAACTGCCAATTTAATAAGGATATTATCATAGTTTAGCTAATACAAAAGAGATAGTGTGAAAATTTTTCGACTTTTTGGTTTAAATTCAAAATGTCTTCCTCTGCAACTACTCTTCCCAGCTGCTTGATATCAGAGACATATAAAACATATAGTCTCTGTTGAAATTGTCTCCTGCGAAGGGATTTAAACAAAATTTGGAATTCCCGGATCCCGAAATCCTCTTTTGATGTTGATATAATTTCAATCCTTTTACAGTTAATCTTAATATAATATTTAAATTTGAATATTGTAAAAATAAAATGATTTTACAATAATACAATTTAAACATTGCTTGAAAGATGAACAGAAAAGTATTGATTAAAGAAAGAGAATATTTTTATTCAACTCGCAATTGATTCAAATAAAGATATTGGAATGTAACAAAAAGACATTGGATTCTGATAATATATTTATTAAAATTCTTTAAGCATCATCAATACCTGTATAACAATAAGTATAATAAGCACTACATTGAAAGAAACAAATATATACATAGAGAACAAATTATCAAAAGTCAATTTCATATGCACTGTGATCATAATATTCAATCAGTTATTTAATGTTTATTCTTGGATGTTGAAATTAAAGAATTAACACAAATTAATTACCGGTAGTTATTACTTGTGTCAATAATTACTAAGTTATATTAGCAAGTTAAAGAAAGGTTATCACTAAAAATAAAGAAATTAGATAATTATTCATTTTATTAATTTAAAGCAATTTCAATAGTTAACGAAGAAATGTTCATTTAAGGCATGTGAAATAAATAAATGTGAAATACAAAAAATATATATTACTGTATGCAGCAAATATGGCATTCATAATCTCGGGCCAGTGATCATTGTTTAGATATACCTCGTCAACAAAGACTGTGCAATACATATAATAACAAAAAGATGATCATTTCTTTTTTTGTTGTCCTAAATAAGCTCAACCTTGAAATTTGTTATTAAAGTTAAATGTGACGACATATCGAACATTTAATAATAATACTTTATTGCAAAAAACATAAAACCATATTAAATATCATTGAAAACAATGTTAGTAAATTTGTCGGATTGAAGTAAAATATTTTTTGTTCCTGCCCCCAACAGGCACTTATTTCTATCAATGGGCTCTTAATTTTGTAAATAATTGTCTTGTTTTGAAGTTAGCGAAAAATAGTAAATAACTTTCTAGCTTAAACTGTGATTTTAATTTACTGTACAAATATAATTTAGAGGTGTCATTGAATGATGAAATTTTCGATCTTCCCATTGATAGCAACAAGTGCCTGTGCCCTCCCCCACCCCCATTAATATCGAAAGGTTCCTAAATGGTGACCTTTTAAATACGGCACATAAGAACAAAAACAACAATGAATATGGTATTGTATAACCTTTAATTCGCTCGAAAGTCAAAAGTCAGAGTTAGAATTTATCCACAAAAAAAAAAAAAAAAAAAAATAATTGATCTAATGGTTCTTTTTCAAGAAAGTCAGGCTTATATATTTAATACCATTTTGTCAAATAAATTGTTTCTCAGAGAATGGTGAGCTGTACATTTTAAGAAAAAGTGAAATTCATCTCCTATTTCATTTAAATTACATTTTTTACACATTCTTTCTTCTCTTATTATATTTTTATATCGCCCAGTTTCAATTTCTTATATTTTTATATCGCCCAGTTTCAATTTATAAATTATGATCATTGACTCTTAATTTTGTAAATAATTGTCTTGTTTTGAAGTTAGAGAAAAATAGTAAATAACTTTCTAGCTTAAACTGTGATTTTAATTTACTGTACAAATATAATTTAGAGGTGTCATTGAATGATGAAATTTTCGATCTTCCCATTGATAGCAACAAGTGCCTGTGCCCTCCCCCACCCCCATTAATATCGAAAGGTTCCTAAATGGTGACCTTTTAAATACGGCACATAAGAACAAAAACAACAATGAATATGGTATTGTATAACATTTAATTCGCTTATCTTCAAAGTCTCGACATCATGCGTGCTTCTTAAAACGTGGCACAATATCGACTTCCTCTGTGCAAAACCAAATGCATGTCGGAAAAAAAAAGTATTTTCCGGATTTGACAAGATGTACAAAGCGATTGTAAATCATATATACTGAAATATTTAGCCAAAATTCAGCTACAGAAAACATGTGTAATACAAAATGATGCTAATGTAATAAATATTGTTATTTATAATATGCTGTATACGACGCATTTCGAGGAGTTACACTCCGTCCCCCGCAAAAGTTTGGGGAGTGGTATATATGAATAAGCCTGTCTGTCCAGATTTTTTTTGGTATTCACAGTTTCTCAAACATGCCTTGTCAGAGGTTAATTAAACATACACGAAAATATGCGCATAGGAAGGATGACCAGGTTCCATATTTTCTTCCTTCTCCTTAGAATGATTTTGTCTTAACCCCAATTAATTTTGTATCCAGAGTTTGTCAAATCTGTCTTATCAGAGATTAATGGAATTTTGCATACATTTAGATCTTAGTATGTAGATGTACGCATATGAAGGGTGTCCTGGTCTAATATTTTTTTCATATTTACAAAGTGTTGGAATTAAAATTTCAGCCCCCCCCCCCATTTTTTATGTACCTACAGCTTTAAATATATGCATTGTCAGAGGTAAATGAAACTTTGCATAGTTAGATCCCAGTATGTAGATATTCATATGAGAAGGATGTCCCATGTTTTGTGGGCCTGTGTTCTAATTCATATTTGCCCAGTTAATTTTGAAATTTCGTCCAGATGTTGCCGAGGTTCCTTATACCCAGTTTGACAATATTGTAATGTACCTTTGTCCCTATAATTTTAAATTTTCACCCAAATACATTTTGTCGTTTTCATTTCTTATATGAAAAGGAAGGGGGGTATTTATTGCACTTTCGCTAGGCATCATTTTAACAACACTCAAAGCTAAAAATTTTGAAATAGGAAGCCAAATTTTAGCCAAGGAGATCTGCAATACAAATAATGAAATTTTGTATTTTTATTTGAATTTGTTAATTTGTGTGTGCATTCATTTCATTAATTTTGATTTAAATAATGTTTTCACCGACCGTGCTCAGTATAAAGCATACGAGCCCCCGGGTAACATGTGTACATAATAGTTTATTTGTCTGTATGTCTGTATTAATAAAGTAAAAATTAACGTGTTATACCCGTAAAATAATTGGAAAATGGGACGATATAGAAATGTTTGTCCGCATTGTTTAGCCCCACAGCTTCTCAAACACTCTTTTAACACCATTAATTAGTTGTTTAAGATTTCTATTTCTTTTAACTGAAGTACTATTTTTATTTTAGATTAGTGTATCGTCTATTTATCAAGTGCAGTACAACCGTGCGACTGAAATTGCAGATGCCACAGTCATAGCTGCGGGGACAGAAAATGATATGCAGGAGTTGTTTAAAGAAAAAACCTCATCATCAAGTACAGAGTCAGAATCTCCTTCGCCACCACCTAAGAAGAAAAAAAGGAACCCAGCTCCAAAACAGCCTGCATCAAGACAGAAAAAAAAAGGTAAATTCTCATAAAAATCGGATATGAAATGATTGCATTATATGAAAAAAAATGTAGTTTGCAGGGAACTTATCTGTTGCCATATTCTGGCAAGGTTTTCGAAAATATTTATTTTGTCGGTTTGCAAGTGTATTCAGGTCTTGGGTAATTTTTTAATGCTCTGTGTTTTAAAATAAAATATTTTGGCGAGAAAGAGAGGAGAGACGCGTGGGAGTTCAGGTTCTTCGATTTAATTGAATGATGAACAACAATTTTAGATTCCTTTCGAAAATGATTGGTGGCCCTTGAAGGGCAGTTGGTTTGAGATGGTTGGTACCATTCACTGCCTGCTTACTAATGATGAAATCTTTTCTTGTACCTCTGGAGCTGACAATCTGTCGTTGAAGAACTGAAAACTCTTGCCATTTGATCTTTCTGAGAAAATTCTATTTGGTAAATCTGCAGTTGCCTTTCCATCAATAAGATCAAAAACTGGTGCCACTTTAAAGATGTGGTCAATGTACCTGCCGCATTTTTCTGGGGTCATTTCAGACTTCAAAAATCTTCAATGTACTGAGTAAGCTCAGCCTTCGTGGTTGGGTTGCGTTTGGTAACAGATCTTTTGAGTTCGTTCCAGACCATTTCAATGTGATTGAGGTCGGGGGACTCGGATGGCCATTTCCACCAATTGATGTGATTTTCTTCCATGTACTGGCGGGCCTTTTTTGAGGTATGCTTGGGGTCGTCTTGCTGGAACCTGTGTGTCCATCAGGGTATACTTTATTATAAATGGTTTTAATGTTGACCCAAGGATTTCTGGTATGTAGAATGATGCATCCATTATTCCCTCAAAAATTAGGACTCCTGTCGACCCTCTTCTGCTGATTCCTCCCCAGACATGTAATTTAAGGGGGTGTTTTGGTCTGCAATTAGTTGGTGCTGCTGCATCTTTCTTTCTATATGCAACTGTTTTGTTGTCGTGTAGTTGTATTGTTGTCTCGTCTGTAAAGATTACATCATGTAGACTGTCATTTGTTGTGATTAGATGTCTGCAAAAATCTACTCTGAGTGCTTTATTTGGTTCTCTAATCATCTGACAGTATCTTGGAGTTGTTTGTACAAAACCAGCAGCGTTGATGGCCTTTTTTACTGTTGATAACGAGGCATTGGTGGCTTGGGTGTCCTTAAGCATGGTCTGGATTTCTCTAGCGGACGTGTTGGCATTGGATGTCAGAGTATATCTTACTGCATCAAGATGTCATTTACCTTCTTGAACGTTACAGGTTTCTGTGCAATTTCAGTAACGGGACTGAAAGTGCCATCTTTGTACTTGTTGACTATTCTCTCAAAGGTCCTTGCAGATAGTATGGTATTTTCTTCTACGAGCTGCTTTCGAATGGCATATGGTCTCCAACCACTAGTATAAAGCTGGACAATTCTGAGTTTAGTTTCGTGTTGAACTTTCGGCATTGTGCATTGAGTGATCGAACATTGAATGAATTTATTTTGGTGACCCCCATCCTTTTATAAGGATATATATGTGTAATGTCAAATTTGGCAATTATCATAACACAACCTGTATATCATGTTTCCATTAAACAATACCCGAGAAAATTATTTTTAATTGCCTTGCAATGTTACCAATCAACATTTATATAGTTCTGTTTCCTGTGAAATTCCCGTTTATGGCTTTGTTCCATCCTGATGAATTTCCTATATGAGGTTGCAGTTTACGTGGCTTTATTACCGGATAGTTCATTTATTTTAATGCAATTAAAAAAAATTAATTTGTAGGTAGTAATTTTTTAATTCATAGATAACAATTATATTTGCACCATGAGCCAGTCAATAACTTTACATTAATCAAAAATATTTATTTTAAAACTATATACGTAATTTCAGTGATGCCAAAAGTATTTCATAACTTTTTCACTTATATAACATTTGTCATATAATTAACAACCAAAAGATTCAAATTAAGTATATTTTGTTTAAGTATTCTTTTCTCACGTTTATGGTTTTACATCAAGCACACGAACCTATATTTTTTCTTGCTAATTTTTTAACTTATCAAATGTTCTCTCAAACTAAAATAACTATCTGCAATCCTATTTATTTTTATTTAGTGTATAAATCATCCTTAAAGTACATCGCGTACCTGTATTTTGCTTTAAATAATCTTTGTTATTTTGGGAAAAAGGTCACTATCAGTATAAAGTATTGTTATGAAATTCTTTACTTTATAATTATTAATTCATTATTTAAATTTATCAAATAGAATATATCGGAAATTAGTTATCAATTTTGTTGTAAAATAAATTGTATTCGAAATGTAAAATTTATAAACACTGCGGAGGAGCTTCTTGGTGCACTAAGGACTATAGGGGCTGCATAAATGAGCACTACGAACAAACCTTTCAAATTATCTTATGTAGTTAGACCGGATAATCCAATAAATAAATAAATAAATAAATAAATACAAGAGAATTGAAATTGAAAATGCACTCAAAATAAAAATATTCCGAAAGTCCGAAATGAGAAATTCTTGGATGATTATAAATGCCAATTGATATCTAAATGTTCAATGAATATTAATTATAGATCTATTATGATTTTTACTTTATACACTTATCCGATTTTTTAACACATTATTTCGAACTCAGAAGTAACTCAATTCAAAATATTTTATGAATTATTATTGAAAAGTCGTACGAGACTGACCACTCGAGACTGACCACTAAGATAGGTTTCTTTGTTTAAGAATGCATGTATTAATGTTTATTTAAGGATGAAGAATTAACTTTACTTTTAGGAACCTTGAATTTTAAGGCGGGGGTACAAAATGTAGCTGACCACTAGTTCAAATATATGCTTCAATTTTTCGATTGGTGGAAATATTTTGTCTTATTTTTTTCTTTTTATAAAAAAAGCTGCAGCTGTAGTTAGAAGAACTGACATAGATTCACCACCACCAGCACCTGCACCTATATTGCCACCACCAGCAGCACCTGCGCCTATATTACCACCACCACCAGCACCTGCACCTATATTACCACAAGCAGCAATTGCATCTATTTCACCACCTGCACCATCTTCCACTGCTTCTGAACCTGACAAATCTTCGACCCCAACCGTCGCGCAGAATGAACGTTTCAATTACCAGCACGTATTCGGGTACATGAATAACATAACACCAGAGACACCTACTTTATTTGATTTATCTGAGGGAACAATAACTGAAATGTGCAACACACCATTTAGACCTACCAGGACACACATTCAATGAAAGCCCTATTCAGGAGAATAACCGCACTGGAACAGAATCACAACACCATCATGGCCAACCAGGCAGAAATTAAGGCAATGCTATGCTCGATGATGCACATGCTTTCAGACACACAGATACAGGCACCAACACAGCACCGTGACCAGCAATATGACATAGCGCAGCCTTCTATTGTACAACCACCACCTCAGCAACCACTACAGCCTTCCAATAGTATTCTACCTCCAGACCATGACGGGCCATACCCATTTTCTGATGTTAGAGATATACAGGATTAGCATGAAGGGTCTGATCCAAATGATGAGGGAAAGCCACAGCCCTGGACATTTTGCTACGCGTATCACCAGACGTTTATTTCCTGAACTGTTTACAACTGAAAAACTCCGGAAGAAGTACTCTTACAATGGAAGCAAGGGACCGAATGGAAAGTTGGAAATTGATCCAGAGAGGAAGAACTATCTGCAACGATGTTTTATTTTTCTATCCTCAGATGTCCGACCCCAGATCTTCGCAGGATACCATTATTTCCAGGGTTAATGAAGTACTAAGAAAAAAGGACAAAGCCGAGAAAGAAAACTAAACTCGTATGAACAATTTGCACCTACCATATTTACTAACAATCTGATTTTTTTGTATAAATTCATTCTGTTTTTATTTAAACTTGTAATTCAGATGGTTTGCATTCATCTTTAGATTTCATTTTTAAAGATATTCATGTCTCTTGCTTACATCATGTACGTGTTATCATTATACTTATATGTTGTTCATCATAATTTTATTTTACTCACACTATTACAAGTTTCTCTTAATATATGGATAATATTTTATTAATGATGATACTATTATATCCTGTTATGTATATGTACATGTACGGATTGTGTATATTAAACTTTGAACACTAACGTCGGACCGTTTATTTATCCATGAATCTTCAATTTGTCATGGTAATATGACTGAACCATCTGACATTTATTCTTTACCTATACAACAGTGCGGAGTTCATAATATATGTGAAGGTACTACACTCAGGTAGTGTGCGTTTTCAGTACGCATCAGACTGCACAACACTCTCTAATAAAACAACTCACTCCATTTCCCTTTCTTACCTGCGTGACCCTATCCGACAACAACGAAATACCAATTTTACAATGCACCGTATAGTTTAGATTATATACATATATATATATACTAGTACAATGTACCAAAGAATGAGATAACATCAGTTTCGCGTCGCTTTCTTCCCTTGAAAAAAATATAAGTAGGCTAATTGTAAATCACTCTTACAATGTACGAGTATTCTGAATGTGAGCAACTGTTGTCCGGATATGTTCAAGAACACGGGAATGTTTACATCTCCATCATGCACTTTTGTACAAATTGAAAAAGAAAGGATAGTGGGTATGCGTCAATGAGCCATGATCTCAACTTTTTCCAACTTGATTGACGTGTTGTTACGTCGCAACTTGTGCTATAATAATGACGTCTTCTTCCGCCAACCATTGTGTTAACATGGCTATTCATGTACAACATGTCCTCACTGTTATTTTTTTTTTTTTTTTGTATTTGTACGATTTGTCTGTCTGTTCGAATTACGTTTTTTTTGTTGTTTTGTTGACCCCTATACCCGCCGGGTGTATTGGGCTTTTCTCTGATAACGGCTCGCTACTGAAAAACGCTTAAAAAATAAACGACTGATATGCAGATGCATATTCTCAGTGGGTATTCTGTATTTGTTTCTGTTCCTTTCGTTCTTCTTTTTAATAGCCCCGAATAAGCCGTTAATGTAAAACAAGAAAAATATTTAATTTTAACTGATGAGTGTGTAAAACCTACATGTACCCGCCTTATTTCATCGATAAACTTACGATGAATCAGAAATAATATATATATACCCAGGTCAAACACCAAGATGATACACGCACATATGCAAAACTAATATTTGCAATACTCCAAGTACGTATTTCCGTTGAACTATAAATTCAGTGCAATTGCAATCCAAATTAATATAAACATGGAAAAAATATTTTTTTATCATTAAAAAATAAACAAATCCCGAGGTCCTAAATCCGAAATAAAACAAATGAAATTGTACCGAAGATCGCCAATACATTGATAATGGATTAGAAAGGATATGATGAATAAGATCCCGACACAAAATCAAAACATGTACATAATGTATTTGCAGCAAAGGATATATAAAAAAAAACGCACACCGATCAACCGCGTCGTTTCTTGCAGCAAAGGATATATAAAAAAAAACGCACACCGATCAACCGCGTCGTTTCATTTCGTGGTTGATCGGTGTAAAACCGTATACCCTAGAACATACATGTATAATGCATTCCGCCGCGAAAACAGCCGCTATATATCGCCGCAGACAAATCCGCATCCGCCACGAAACAACATTGGTCCGCCGCGAAATTCTGACGAGTGAAGAAAAATCCGCGCTAATTCCTCGTTTTTTTTCCGCCGCGAAAAGATGGGAATCCGCGCTAACCCGCCGCGATTTGACACCGCGGCCGCACATGAGCGTCGTCCCCATCCCTAGATTTTCCATTGTATTCCATGGAAATCCATGAACAAAAAAAAAAGTAAAAGACAAAAAGTAATATTTCCATCCATAAGCATTTTCCATGGAATTCCATGGAAATTTTAGTCAACCTTAGTCAGTGTACAATTTGGCAGAATCAAATCATTTTTACCAAGCTCTGGTTATTAGCATGAAAAGACTAGGTGCATTGACCTACATGAGTATAATTGAATATGTTTTGTTGTTTTCATACCCAGTTCAGTAAGGTCTTCTGTTAATAAAACCAAAAAACTCCCTGCGTTGAAAGTATATTACAACTTCAAACAACCAAAAACGATCATTCTAACTTTCACTTGACGATTCATAGGACAAAATATGATAAATACAATAAAAACAAGAACTTTGGTATATTTTTGCACTGCCTTTATAAAGAAATGAAATGTTTAAAGTCACTTTTGCCGACATGGCTTCAGTAAATCCCACAAAACTGCATTCACCATGTTTGGTGTCACAAAATCCCATTTACTCTTTATGATACCTCCAAAAAAATTTTAAAATGTTGCAATATATAAATAATCCACACTTTTCATAAGCTAAACTTAAAAAAAAATGTTTAATATGGCTTTAAAATACATAAGTTTACGAGTTCTTGTGTTATTTCATTTGATTCCTTTTTTGTACAGGGAGTTTTGTCCACCTGAATGTTTCAGAAATGTGTTAATTTAGGTTTTGTCATGCCTACCACAATTTTCTTGTTCTGTGGTCGTGATATGTGCTATCAATGCCAATCCTTCAGGAGCACCTGATCCCGCTCCTGATTTTAAGTGTGTGTTTGTGGTGTCTGAGCTTTTGTTTTTTCTGTTTTATTTCCACTTGTGTTTGTCTTGTTCTTTCAAATACTTCTTTTCATATGGGATTTACTCTACATTTTTCCCATAACGCTGCAATACTCATAATGATAAATAAAAGACTATAATGATCTGAATGTTATTTCAAGAGTAAATAAATAATATCATATACTTCTCAAAATGTCCAGTTTGTCAGTGTCCTCCAGGGTAGGTCTTTTTGTGCCATTTTTAGACATGGATCCAGTTAGTGATCTTTCTTCACATTCCTCTTTTGTGTACATCAGCCTAAACAGGGGCACCGATGTTTTTTTTTTTTTTATAATTCTCCACCTCTAGTTGACTCTGTGATAATAATCACAATTTTCATTTAAAAAGTATAAAATGATGGAATTCCTGACATCACTTAACATTTATTATCCATCCTGTATTGAAAATATACTTCAGTATCCTGGTCATTCTTATGTTGAAACATTATACTTTCAAAAAAAATGTTTTTAAAAAGAATCATACTTAAGTTCCAGCAAAGAACCTTTCACTTTCCAAAACCCCATTTTTAAAACTATTTTTAGCAAAAGCTGAAAGAAATCAGATGATCATGAAAAAAGACACATGATACATTATTTAACTAACTAAAGTAGCAATTTAACATTAAATGTGTAACAATGTACATACAGAAGAATTAGACCCTACATGTAAAAGCAAATTCACACAAAAAAATTATACACATACCTGTAAAAGTCCATTATATAAAATATTTATCTTTTCATTTGATTGACTCACTAGAGGCTCCTGTAACAAAAATAAAATAGAATGAAGGAAAGCTTACTTTTTAAATGCATTGATTTTTAAAGGACAGATTGTACTTAGGTACCTGATGGTTCTGATTCGCCAATTTTGGCTTTAAAATAAACTAAAATACTTTTCTTTAAAATCAATTTTAGTTGATTTCTTTGGATTTTATAAATAATTGTAGAAAAATGACATATTCAAGATGCATTGAAAATATTGTGTTCAATCAGACAGATGACAATTTAACAACATACTGTTACCATAGTATGGCCACATTTTCTGTACAACAGCTAAATATTGAATGAATTGCTTTTTCTTACTTTTACCGACAAATATCATTTTATTGATGTATTTTGTGAGTCTCTGTTGCTTCTTTTGGCTTTAGATATATGGGACTTCTCTATGGGTGCCATGTATGGAGCAGGAGATGCAATACTTTGTAGGACAGGTTGTCTTGCTCCCACCTTTTTTTGGGGTGATTGTTCATATTTGTACTGTTGTCTTGTATATTGATGATTTGCTTTTTTTAAATACTTCATTTAAATTACATTTCTACTTACCTCAGAAACACGCTCTTCTAAATTAATGTCATTTTTATCTTCAAGACTTGGACCAGCCTGAAAGATTAACATTAATTTGTGACTAATATACATTTTGGCATTTTCAACTTTTATCAAATAAAGGGGTACACAAGGTGCAGGATCAGGGTTTCTGCTGGCGGTCACCATTTTCACATTTTCCAAACAATCAAAAAAATGACATCGTTCATCTTGTTTTTTTTCCGGGTTTCTCAGACTTTATCACTTATCAGACAATACTAGGAATTCATCTTGAACTCGTAACGATTTTGATCAATAATCAGTTGAATACATTTTATAGCTATCGGCAACAATGGACTAATTCATAATTGATTCTATTTTTCAAATTAATTATCTACATTTATGCTCAACATTAAAGCATTAGTATTATTTAGACTTTGATTTAAGTACTTACTTTTACCTCACTTGTACTGTATACTTTATTTGCTGTGCACTGTGTTTCAGTTTTCATGTCGATTTTATTTTCGTTACTCTTACACTGATCTGGTATTTCAGTTGTTCTTCCATTAGTATTTTCTGTGCACTTTTCCGTTGTCTCAGTTTGTCTTTCATTTGAATCTGATTTTGTATCAAATGCCTGAAATCATTAATAAAACCATTAACACACAGTAACATATATATAGTTCACTGAACTAAATGTAACCAGAAGTGAATCAGAGTACCAGATACCTGTTTATTGAGGAATACATATATTTCATAGCAAAGAGTTTTATTTAAAAAATACATGTACAAACCAATATTATTTTTTTTAACTGATGTGAAATTTTTTTACCCAATTATTAATATTATAAAATATAGAATGACAGTCAAAATTTTAGCCTGAATATAGTTATTAAGCAACCATTCAATCAATCAATATTTTCTCCCCCGGCAGATATAGGTGTATAATGTTTTACAACAATGTACAATACTCCTATTTTTTTTATTTCTTTGCCCTTTTTAAAAATAATTTTGAGTGAACATGAATCATTCATTGTATGCACACTAAACTTTAGTATCTTTGTGTTTCTAGACTTGTGTATTTTTTTTAAAAATAATACAAGGCTCAGCATTACTTTTGAATCTGCATATTTGTTGGTCTTCTATAGAAGTACAAACCATATTATTTATATAGTTCCATGACCAGGATAGTGAATTTTCAGCGTGTCCCAATCTGTGAAACAGCACTCCAATAGAACTATGAAATGACTTGATTTGCTCTTCCAGAACCTTTACCCTTACAAGGCATGGACAGTTACTATCTGAGCTACAGCCCTGACTACTGGTATCTGAAATCCATGTGTTTTGTAAATCTGATGGTTGTTCATTTCCAGAGACAAGCCTCAAGCTATCCCCCACTATTTCTGATGCTGGCCTACAAGAAAAAAGATTTCTATACATGTAATGGATGTATTTAGTAGAAAGAAGAAAATGATACAACAGCATTTGATACAAAACTTTGTATCGTTTACATCAGTTTATAGGATTGGTGAAAATGACATTTTAGGCCGTCCTTTAACATGGCTGGTTTGCTGTTTCCCAACCAACAATTTGAGAAATGGGTAGGCAAGTACGCAATTTACATCAGTTTATAGGATTGGTGAAAATGACATTTTAGGCCGTCCTTTAACATGGCTGGTTTGCTGTTTCCCAACCAACAATTTGAGAAATGGGTAGGCAAGTACGCAATTTTTTTCTTTTCTTCAAAAATTCCAGAAAGCCTTTATTTGTAAAAACATGCTACTAATAGCTAAACATACTTAATTTTTCCAAAAACACTGATCAAATTTTTGTTTGGGGCTTGATTTTGGTCAGGGTGGGTCGGGAAACAGCAAACCAACAATTTTTTTTATGGATGGCCTTGTAAAAAACTTTATAGCCACAATAAAAAGATGGATGATTTTTTTTGTTAAAAATACAAAAATTACATTTCAAAAATATTTTTCCCCCTAAATCTTTGAACCATTAGAACTGGAGGGCTGGTTTCAATATGAATTATAAACAATTTGACTAATCCATTTAAGTTATTACAAGTATATGTTAACTGCTATTTATGTAGTCACTTACTTTTCTCTTACAGCAATAGGTCTATGTAATTTGACAGTCTGGAAAGCACTCTAGTTTTTCTTCACTCTCCACATTACTTGAGACTTTTAGTTCTGTACATGCCAGATCTTCTGCAATTTTTTGTAGCTCTGCCTATAGAAAGAGACATTTTTTTCTGTTTTAATTTCATTTGCCATAATATAATCCATACCAAATACTGCTGACCTGTATAGTAACACAGAAACGGATTTAATCCTAAAGCCCATAACACAAACTATAACATGTCTGTACAAAATCACTGAACTATCGAAATGATCAAGGCAATGTGACAAGTGTCAGTTACTCAGACAAGCTAATATTTCACGAGCTACTTGGTTAATTTTTTTTGTAGTATTGAATCTCATTTGCCTCTTCTTTATATTTATAACCACTGAATGTTAGCCAATGGTGAAATTACTATTATTATATTTTTCTTTGTGAAACTTACTTTCATCGGATAAAAATAGTTGCATGAATGAAAAATAATTCAAATGCTTAATAAAGAACTGTGCCATGAGCGCATCATACGCCCGTCGCCCTTATAGCTCATCGTTATGCTTTATATTAATTTATATTAGAAACTAGAAATACTGTTAGCACTGCTCAAATATAAACAAAAATAATTCTATAACCGTTCCAAATGTGAAAAATGGACAGTTTTTAACAATTTTTCAACGAATAAAGTTCCATAACTCTGCAAAGGCATATCATGCATATCAGAAATTTATTTAAAAAAAAGTAAAGGGAGCTTATTTTAATAGATATAAACAAGTCATAAAAGTCTCATGAAAATTGGTGAAAGCACTTTTGAGTTATTGTCCAAAGTGTTAACGATGTACAGAAAACGGTATACCATACGTCTTAAGATAGCCGTATAATAAATTGAAACCCGTGGGTAACAGCCTTTTGTTCCATGCTGGACATCCAAATATCCTTTTATGTATGATGTCACAGGGTAACGGCTTGTTGTTCCCAACTGGACATCCAGTTATATGTGGATTTCACGAGGTAACAACAACCTGATGTTTCTGGCTAAACAATCCCAATCTATGAACAGATGAGATACAAAAACCGTGACACGCTGAAAAATATAATAAAACAATTATGGCCCGCATAAGTTGTCAACCCTTGGGTTATTTCCCTCAGGGTAAATCCCTCTGGACACAAAAACCCTTGTGTTAACAACTCTTCCATAAATGCGGGCCATAACTGTATATTGTAAATTTACCTTGGTCTTATTGTTATTATCCATGTCATCTTGGTTACCCACGGAAGTATCAGGTACTTTGTTAACTGTACTTTGTCTTTTCTTATTGGTGTTTGTTTCTTTGATCTTCTTATGTGGTGGAGTGTCTTTGATGGTCTTCTTTTGTTGTGTTGTTTTTCGTTCTAATGGTTCTCCTGTATTTTCCTTAATTCCTTCTTTTGGGTGTTGTTTTTGCTTTTGTAACACTTCTGTTATCATCTGGTTCTTCTACATTATTAGGCTTATGTGTACATGCATCTGCTAGTCTTTTGAACTCTGGCCCTTTCAATTCATCTTCCAACTCCTTTTTGTCTTTTTCATCTGTTAAAACAATTTTCATGTACAAATGTACATAGGCTTTTAGCTTGGTTAAGTATTGTAAACCAAGTTTTGTCCGACGATTATAAAGAGACGGTTCGTTCGCCTCTACATATAAACTCTCCACAAGAGACGTTCTGAACGCCCCCAAGGCCAAACGTAGGCCTTGGTGGTGAACAGTATCTAAAATTTGTATGAAGGATTTGCGAGCAGATCCATATATAATTGAACCATAATCAAGTTTTGATCGAATAAATTTAACAATATGTTTTTATCAGCACCCCAGTCAGTGCTGGAAACAACTTTGAAAATATCCAATGCTTTCAAGCATTTAGCTTTAAGCATTTTGATATGGGGTAGAAAGGTAAGTTTATTGTCAAACAGAATACCTAGAAATTTTGTTTCTTTGACGACTTTAATTGGAGAATTATAAATTTTTAGTTCGGGGTCCAAATGCAGTTTTCGTTTATTGCAAAAATGCATACATACTGTTTTGGAGTTGGAAAATTTAAAACCATTTTCCATAGCCCATTTTTCAATTTTATTTAAAGACAACTGTAGTTGTCTTTCAATATTGTTCATATTTTTAGCCCTATAACATATCAAAAAGTCATCTACATACAGGGAGCCTTCAACATTTTGTTTTAATGTTTTAGCTAAACTGTATTTTTATACTAAATAAAGTGACGGAGAGAGGATACTTCCCTGAGGAACACCCATCTCTTGTTCAAAAGGGTCAGACATAGTCGTGTTAACCTTTACCTTGAACTGTCTGTCTGAAAGGAAGTTTTCAATGAAGGTAGGTAAGCTACCTTTCAACCCCATATCATTTAGGTCTTTTAAAATGCCATATTTCCATGTGTTGTCGTAGGCTTTTTCAAGATCGAAAAAGACCGACACCACATGTTCACCTTTAGCAACCCGTTACGAATAAAGGATTCGAAGCGAACAAGATGATCCAACGTGATTCTGCCTTGTCTGAACCCACACTGTATATTGGACAGGAGGCCATTTGCCTCAAGGAACCAGACATCCGTTCCATTGTCTTACAAACGCAACTTGTGAGGGCAATTGGCCGATAATTCGACGGTTCAAAATGATCCTTCCCAGGTTTTGGAATAGGGATAACTGTGGCAAGCCTCCAAATGGAAGGCAAGTCGCCAGTTTCCCATACATTATTAAGAAGATCTAAAAGTGTTTTAAGAGAAGTGTCAGGAAGATGTTTCAAAAGTTGATAGTGAATATCATCTGGGCCACATGCTGTGTCATGGGCTTTTGACAGAGAAATTTTCAGCTCATCCATACAGAAACGGCGGTTGTAATCTTCTAAATTATTTGATTTAAAATTGAGTTTATTTTTCTCAGTTCGGTTTTTAATCCTTTGAAATTCCTGGGAATAGTTTAGAGAAGAAGAATGTTTTGAGAAGGTTTCACCGAGTTTATTCGAGATGTCATTTTCTGAAGTCAAAAGAGTTTGGCCATCTTTTAAATGGTGAAGATTGGTCTTTCTGTTTTTACCGTTAATTTTTTGTATAAAATTCCAGACTTTATTCATAGGTGTATGAGAGTTTATTTTAGAGACGAAGTTTTGCCAAGACTTGCGCCTCTTTTGTTTAAATGTGCGACGTGCTTTAGCACGAAATATACGAACATTACTGAGATTGTCAGAGGTTGGATTCATGTTGAACCGTCTTTTGGCCTTTTTCCTGTTTTTCTTTGCTTCCTCACAGTCGTCGTCAAACCAGGGTTTGCTTGGTTGTTTTGGATTTGTCGAGGTTTTAGGAATGCTAACTTTTCAGTAAATTTAAGGATTGGGTCGCTAACATTACAGAAATTATCTGTTCTACGTTCATCGCGACAGAGTTGCTCGAACAAAGACCAATTGGCTTTGTCAAATTTCCAGCGAGCAACTCTCTCAGAAGGTGAAGGAAAGAGGTTTTCCAAAATAACTGGGAAGTGGTCACTTCCACACAGGTCATCATGGACCCGCCATGAGTAATCTAGTAATAAAGAAGGGTCGCAAATTGTTAGATCGATAGCGGAGTAAGAACCATTTCCTGGATGGAGATAGGTGTTAGATCCATCATTAAATATACACAGACCTTCCTGGTTTAAAAAATCTTCCATCCTTTTGCCTTTGTCATTTTGGGTGTTACTTCCCCAAATAGGATTATGAGCATTAAAGTCGCCCATTATAAGAAAGGGGGCTGGCAACTGATCTGTTAAAGATTTCAGCTGACATATATCCAAACATGAATTAGGCGGAATATAAATAGAACATAATGTTATTGTCTTCTGAAGAGAAAGCCGGACAGCAATTGCTTGTAATTCAGTGTTTAAATGCACTTGACTATGAATTATTCCATTTCTTATAAGGATGGATGAGCCGCCAGCAGCTCTTTCATCCTTAGAAACCTAAGTGCAATATAAAGAGCAGTTTTTAATATTGATATTATCATTTTCTTTTAAATGAGTTTCTTGTAGACAGAAGGCAAGAGGAAGGAAGCTTTGAATAAGTAAAGATAATTCAATCAAATTCCCCCGTGTGGGTCCCGGGGACACAATAGAATAGGCCCACAGCTCCTCGGCTTGGCGTAAAAGGCCCCTAAAGAGGCGACATGTTTGCCGTGTGTCGCAAACCCGTGTCGGTAATAGGGAGTGTTCCTGGATGGCCGGAAAAACGGTTCCGATCACCATCTGGGGCACAATCTTTACCTAGACGGGAGGCCGGATGGACCCGATTAGGTCAATCGGCTGGTCACACCATTCCTTAACATCGTTATATAATGTATTTTTTTTTCCTGCAAAATATGTTTTAAATTCCAAATTGTTGATTTATGGATTGGTGTAGGCTGAAGGGTCACAAAATTCAACAGGCTCAAAATTATTATTTATTTCGGTTATTTGTTTATTTATTATTTTTCTACTATTTTCTCGGATACACTTCATTCCATTCCATTTATTTACGACTTGTTCAATTGGTATTTCTCCTTTTGTTTGGATTTGGTTTGATATTATTATCTTCAATTTAATGTACACCCGGCTCAAAAGTGGCTGGATGGTCCCGGTTCAGCCAAAAACTGGTCATGTCTTGCCCTCTGCTGTTTTCTCGTGGTTATCTGAAAAGACCCAGATGAACCCTCAATGATACTGAGATGCAATGGGTGGGTTGGGGTTGGTTTGCATGTATCGTTGTAGGTTGATGTTTGGGTTCTGGGGTCTTGGATGGTAGCCACTGACGGAAGCGCAGAGAAGGCGGTGGCTCATGGGACAAGGCTTCCTCGGCTTAATGAGGCCACATGTTTGCCGTGTGTGGATACCCGTAAGGATATAGGACGGGATCCTGGTGGTTGAAACACACCACTTTGGCCCTTACTTTATCTTAAACGGGCGGTCGGATGGGCCCGGTCCTGATCAATCGGCTGGTCACGCCAAGCCCTTGAACTTGACCTGTTTCCAAAATGTACAACAATAGTACCATTTATATAGGTTGGGTTCAAGAAGGCGGTGGCTCATGGGTCAATCGTGTAGATGATACTTTAGGCGGTTGAATCGTCAGGTAACCCCTGACACGAGGCATCCGCCTGTTGAAAAGAAATCTATGCGAGTATCCTGTCCTTGTAGCCCTAGTGTCTGTTGCATATGCGGCAGGCATACATCGTTTTGGTGCTGCTCCGAGGTGGGCGGGGAGCAAGGGCAGCGAAACATTATACATCAACCATGGAGATTCAAAATGAAACCACCAAACCACCCAATTCAACCAAAAGAAAGTTACAAATATCTAGTGATGATGAGGACATTCCGAACAAAATTTTGAATACAAACTCAGACATTTTTCCCAGGTATATCGTTTTGAACAGTTTAGATCCACAAAAACCATTAAACAAATTATCCCCTTTTGTCTTACAAAAAAAAAATACAATCAGTTGCTGGTACGGTTAAAAAAGTCACCAAAATGAAAAATGGAGGTCTGCTTGTTGAGTGCACGAGACAGCAACAGTCCAGAAATCTTTTGTCTATGACGGCAATCATGGATGTTGCTATCTCCGCTACTCCTCATAGAACTCTCAGCTATTGTCAGGGTGTTATCCGAGACAGAGATCATGATTTGATTGACATGACAGAGGAAGACATTTGTTCTGAACTAAAAGCCCAACATATCACAAAAGTAAAACGTTTTACTAAAAGATCGGAAACCAAAATCATAAAACTTAATACCTATCTTTTAACATTTGAACTGCCAAAAATCCCCGAACATATCTACATAGGACCTTACAGAATACGAGTTGACCCTTTCGTTCCTAACCCTACCCGATGTTTCAAATGTCAGAAGTTTGGACACGGGAAGAGTTCTTGTAGGGGGACTGAAAGGTGTGTCAAGTGTTCTGTTGAGGGCCACTCCAGTTTTGAGTGTGAAGGGGAAAGCAAATGTACTAACTGTGGTGGTAACCACATGTCAAATTCAAGAATTTGCGAAATTTACAAACGAGAACTTGATATTCAAAAAATTAAAGTGGATAAAAATTTGAGCTACCAAGAAGCTAGAAAATTGGTCTCTGCCTCGGATAATGTGCCTCCAAATACTTCTTACGCTGAAAAGGTTAAAGGTCCCCCAACCACAAAATCAATAAGTATTCAAACAGTATTTACGTGGCCACATGGTTCTGAAATTCCAAAACTAATCTCTGAATTCACTTCATCCCAGTCGTCTAGTTCTTCGCAAACAGCAGATTCATCTCTTCCATTCAACCACTTTGAGATGGCTGACATCTATCTCAACTCGAATGTAGACAGACAGATGCGCGAAGATCTAGGAAGAAAACTCAAAACATCAAACAAAGCTGCAAATACTGCTCAAAATACTAAATCTCAGTCCTCAACACCAACGTCTTCAACTTCCGTTAAGAAACCGTCATCCCCTCCAAAGACCTCCAGTAAACAATCTTCACCTCAAAAACCAAATAAACAGTCCTCATCATCACAACAGAAACACACTCGTTCCTCTTCAATTGAAAAGAAATTAAAACAGAACACCGGTCGATTGAAAAAGGCAGAAAAACATCTAGTTAAATTTCAAACGCTGTCATCAGAATATGCCGATGATGACAGCCAAATGGATGTAACCCCAGATGATTCATCTGAATCAGTCTGGGGCGATCCCATTACAGATATCTCTGTGCGGAGGAATAGGAGCTCGTCTCCACAGGCGCGGCGTAGTTCCAAATTCTCTCCTATTCGTCCGCCCAAAAATGAGTAATATAATTCAATGGAATTGTCGGGGTTTAAAAACTAACCTTATTGAACTATCGTTACTTATACAAACATTCCTTCCTGTTGCCTTTTGCCTTCAAGAAACTCACTTAAAAGAAAATGATTCTATAATTGTTAAAAACTATAATTTATATAGTACTTATGTTGGAAAGGATGAAAGAGCTGCAGGCGGTTCTTCCATCCTTGTTAAAAATAACATCATTCACAGTCAGATAAATCTAACAACAAATCTACAAGCTGTTGCTGTCAGACTTTCTCTTGAAAAAACTGTAACTATATGTTCAGTATATATTCCCCCAAATTCGGTCTTGGACTCTCAACAACTGAGATCTTTAATCAATCAATTACCTTCTCCTTTTCTTGTAGGAGATTTTAATGCTCACAACCCTATTTGGGGTAGCAATATGCAAAATGACAAAGGCAAGAAAATAGAAGATTTCCTAAATCAGGAGGGATTGTGTATATTTAACGATGGTTCTGATACCTATCTCCATCCCGGGAATGGTTCATACTCAGCTATCGATTTATCTATCTGTGATCCTTCTTTATTACTGGATTACTCGTGGCGGGTTCATGACGACTTATGCGGAAGTGATCATTTTCCAATTATTTTGGAAAATCTGTTCCCCTCGTCTTCTAAGAGAGTTGCTCGCTGGAAATTTGACAAAGCCAATTGGTCTTTGTTCGAGCAACTCTGTCGCGATGAACTTAGAACAGATAATTTCTGTAATGTTAGCGACCCAATCCTTAAATTTACTGAAAAGCTGGCATCGATAGCTGAGAGAACCATTCCTAAAACCTCGACAAATCCAAAACAACCAAGCAAACCCTGGTTTGACAACGACTGTGAGGAAGCAAAGAAAAACAGGAAAAAGGCCGAACGACGGTTCAACCTGAATCCAACGTCTGATAATTTAAGTAATGTCCGTATATTTCGTGCAAAAGCACGAAGAACATTTAAACAAAAGAGACGTAAATCTTGGCAAAACTTCGTCTCTAAAATAAATTCACATACACCTATGAATAAAGTTTGGAATTTTATACAAAAGATTAACGGCAAAAACAGAAAGGCCAATCTTCACCATCTAAAAGATGGCCAAACCCTTTTGACATCGGAAAGTGATATCTCTAATAAACTCGGAGAAACTTTCTCAAGACATTCTTCTTCTCAAAATTATTCTCAAGAATTCCAACAAATTAAAAACCGCACTGAAAAAACTAAACTGAACTTTAAATCAAATAATTTAGAAGACTACAATCTTCCTTTCGCTTTGGAAGAACTAAAAACCTCTTTGGCCAAAGCTCATGATACAGCCTCAGGACCTGATGATATTCATTATCAGCTCCTCAAACATCTTCCTGAAGCCTCTCTTCAAGTACTCTTGGATCTACTTAATAATGTATGGAAAACTGGTGATTTGCCTTCTATTTGGAAGCTAGCCACCATCATCCCTATCCCTAAACCTGGGAAGGATCATTTTGAACCGTCGAACTATCGGCCAATCGCCCTCACAAGTTGCATTTGTAAAACCATGGAACGGATGATTAACGACCGCCTTGTGTGGTTCCTAGAGACCAATGGTCTCCTGTCCAATATACAGTGTGGATTCCGGCAAGGCAGAAGCACGTTGGATCATCTCGTTCGATTTGAAACTTTTGTTCGTAACGGGTTTGCTAAAGGTGAACATGTGGTGTCGGTCTTCTTTGATCTAGAAAAGGCTTACGACACCACCTGGAAATATGGTATTTTAAAAGACTTAAACGATATGGGGTTGAAAGGTAGACTACCTACCTTTATTGATAATTTTTTGTCAGACAGGCAGTTCAAGGTTAAGGTTAATACAACTATGTCTGACCCATTTGAACAGCAGATGGGTGTTCCCCAGGGAAGCATCCTCTCTGTTACCTTATTTAGCATTAAAATAAATAGTTTGGCCAAAACCCTACAAAAGAGTGTTGAAGGCTCTCTTTATGTTGATGATTTTTTAATATGTTACAGAGCTAAAAATATGAACAATATTGAAAGACAATTACAATTGTCTTTAAATAAAATTGAAAAATGGGCTACGGAAAACGGTTTCAAAGTTTCCAACTCCAAAACAGTATGTATGCATTTTTGTAATAAACGGAAATTGCATTTAGACCCCGAACTGACACTTTATAATTCTCCAATTAAAGTGGTCAAAGAAACCAAATTCCTTGGACTGCTGTTTGACAGTAAACTTACCTTTCTACCCCATATCAAAATGCTTAAAGCTAAATGCTTGAAAGCATTGGACATTTTAAAAGTTGTTTCCAGCACTGACTGGGGTGGTGATAAAAATATTTTATTAAATTTATATCGATCTTTAGTTAGATCAAAACTTGATTATGGTTCAATTATATATGGATCTGCTCGCAAATCCTACATACAAATTTTAGATTCTGTTCACAATCAAGGCCTACGTTTAGCCTTGGGGGCGTTCAGAACATCTCCTGTGGAGAGTTTGCATGTAGAGGCGAATGAACCGTCTCTTTATAACCGTAGGATAAAACTTGGTTTACAATACTTAACCAAGCTAAAAGCATATCCTTCAAATCCTGCTTACGACTGTGTTTTCAATCCTCTCTATGAGGATATATTTGAACAACATGAAAATAAAATTTCTCCATTTGGTATTCGGATGAAACCACATATTTCTGGTTCTAACTTAAACCTTGATGAAATAGCCCCTATTAATATACCCCAATCACCACCTTGGCTCGTACCCAAACCTAAATTTATTTTTGACCTCAGAAAACATAAAAAGTCTGAAACAAACCCAATTATAATTCAGCAACATTTTGCTGAAATCAAATCAAAATTTGAATTTCATGACTCTATTTATACTGATGGATCGAAAGACGGGGACAAAGTGGCTGCCGCTGCTGTCTATGGGCAGCAAGCAGCAACTCTCCGTCTTCCATCCTCCAGTTCCATTTTTACTGCTGAGGCAAGAGCCATAATTCTTGCTCTTAAGTTTGCAAGAACATCTAAAAAACTGAAATTTCTTATTTGTTCTGATTCTCTTTCTTGTTTATTGGCTATAGAAAGTCAGAAATATAAAAACCCTTTAATTGCCCATATTATTGAATTCTATAAAAGACTTGTACAAATGGGCAAAGAAATAGTTTTTATCTGGATACCAAGTCATATTGGTATCCGAGGAAACACAGTCGTAGATGGTATAGCGAAGGATGCTTTAGATGACCCAATTACTAATATGTCAGTGCCTTATACGGATTTTAAACTTGTGATTTATAAATATGTTTTACGTCTGTGGCAGTCCCAGTGGGATCTGCTGACAGAAAATAAACTACATGCCGTTGAGCCAACTGTTGGCAAAAATGTGTTTTCCTTCGGCAGAAGCCGAAGAGAACAAGTGGTTTTAACTAGATGTCGCATTGGCCACACCAGGACGACTCATTCTTTTATTTTAGAAAATGAGCCGCCTCCTGAGTGTATCCCGTGCCAATGTCGACACACTGTGAAACACCTTTTAATAGACTGTGTGGATAAATCCGACACAATTCGTCGGTACTACACAGTCAACAATATGAAAGATTTATTTACAGTGGTCGCTGGCGACCGTCTTTTACAATATTTGAAAGACGTAGGACTATACTCTAGAATATAGACTATTTTACTATGTTCTTGAGTATAGTCATTAGTCATTATCTTATAAACTTTGTTATTGTTAATTGACGTGTTTTATATAAGATAATTTTTACTTAATTTATGTATATTGACATTGATGAATAGTATATCTGTGATATTATTAGTGTATCTGTGATATTATTTTTAAAAAAAAGAAGTTCGACTGTGATATCAAGTTTTACTGTTTATTCTGCCCTAAATATATTATTTGTAAATATTCTATTGATTTTAGGTATTGTTTGACATTTTAATCAGTTCGGGTCTAATTAGTTCTCGCCGTGATATTGGCTGCAATATCGCCAGCACGGCGTTAAACAACAATCAATCAATCAATCAATCAATTCAATCAAATTAATTTTCAAACCTCGACAATTCCACTGTAATATATTGTTCATTTGTGTGGTGCGCGAATGGGGGAAAAGTTCTTAGATTTATTGTTTGAAGAACTTCTGGTTTTGCCACTCGCTGCACTGACGTCAGTGGTGGAGGGAGTAGAATCCACAGTAGGATCTAATGGATCCCCCCATATCGATTCCAGATGTTCACTTGACGTCGTATCCATCTGATCAGAGTCTGCATCTGCGTCGTCGTCAAACTCAGAGCAGAGATCTCTAAACCTATTAAACCTGTTCTTTTTGTCTCCTTTCGAGAGTCTATTTGAAGGATTCCAATTTTTTTCAAAGGTTGAAGATCGATCTGATTTTTGAGATGACGATGATGATTGTTTCTGCTGAGATTTTGATTTTTGATTTGAAGATGACTTTTTGTTCTTTGGTTGAGTTTGGTTTTTACCTGTAGTATTTGAGACAAAAGAGTCAGAGGTTTGTGAAGAATTTGATGCTGTTGACTGCTTTAATGGAGTTTGGGTACCGGGAAATTTCAATTCAGATACAAGAACGGGCAGTTCTTTTCCGTTCGGCCATGTAAATTCAGTTTGTGTCTGGAAAGATCTTGTTTTTGTTGAAGTTTTAACCTTTTCTGCATAAGTTGTATTTTGGGAAGAGTTATTCGGGACAGAGACCACCCTTCGCGCTTCCAGATAACTAATATTTCTTTCTACTTTAACTTTTTGAATTTCAAGTTCAGTTTTGTAAACCTCACAGATTCTAGAATTAGCCATATGTTCAATTCAGCAGTTTATACATTTTGGGTCACTTGTACAATCAAAACTAGAGTGGCCCTGTACAGAACATTTGACACATTTTTCAGTATTCCTACAGGAATTCCTACCGTGTCCAAACTTTTGACATTTGAAACAGCGGGTAGGGTTTGGAACAAATGTGTCAACCTTGATTCTGTAGGGTCCAACGTAAATATGTTCTGGTAGTTTTGGGAGGTCAAATGTAAGAAGATATGTATTGAGTTTAACAGTTTTATTTTCAAGTCTTTTGGTAAATCGTTTGACTTTAGAGATATGTTGCGGTTGTAATTCCTGACAAATTTCATCTTCAGACAAATCAGCGAGATCATGGTCTCGGTCTCGAATTACTCCTTGGCAAGAATTCAATGTTCTATGAGGAGTAACGGAGATTTCAACATTTCCAATTGTAGGTAGGGAAAGGAGATTTTTACATTGTTGGTGTCTAGTACACTCAACCAATACACTTCCGGATTTCATTTTAGTCACCTTTTTCAGATCACCTGCACAAGATTTAAGAGTTTTATGTAGCACAAACGGAGAAACTTTTGCTAGAGGTTTATCAGGATTTTGACTAGAAAGAACCAAAAATTGGAAGAGTCAGTATTGGGCGATTTCAAAGTATGTCCATCGTCATCGCTCTCTTCATTTTTCCTTTTAGCACTGGTTGTTTGTGGGGGTTGTGTTTTTTTTAAATTGAGACTCCATGGTGATTATATACTGTTTCGCTACCCTTACTCCCCGCCCACCTCGGAGCAGCACCTAAATGATGTATGCTTGCCGCTTTTGCGACAAGCACTAGGGCTACAAGGATAGGATACTCGCATAGAGCACTTCTTTTCGGATGCAAGCTTCGTGCCGGGGGTTACCCGGCGAAACAACCATCCAAAGTAACATCTACACGATTGACCCATGAGCCACCGCCTTCTTGAACCCAACGTATATAAATGGTACTATTGTTGTATATTTTGTAAACAGGTCAAGTTCAAGGGCTTGGCGTGACCAGCCGATTGATCAGGACCGGGCCCATCCGACCGCCCGTTTAAGATAAAGAAAGGGCCAAAGTGGCGTGTTTCAGCCACCAGGATCCCGTCCTCTATCCTTACGGGTATCCACACACGGCAAACATGTGGCCTCATTAAGCCGAGGAAGCCTTGTCCCATGAGCCACCGCCTTCTCTGCGCTTCCGTCAGTGGTTACCATCCAAGACCCCAGAACCCAAACATCAACCTACAACGATACATGCAAACCAAACCCAACCCACCCATTGCATCTCGGTATCATTGAGGGTTCATGTGGGTCTTTTCAGACAACCACGAGAAAACAGCAGAGGGCTAGACATGACCAGTTTTTGGCTGAACCGGGACCATCCAGCCTCTTTTAAGCAGGGTGTACATTAAATTATCAGGACGAGAACATGTGTTGATATGATAATGAATATGATCCCTGCTTTGTACTAGACCGACACGCTCAATCGGATTTTTAATGTACTAGCTCACGAGGTAATTGTCCGCAGGAAGACATATCACCTCACTCGGACACATTATACTGACTCCGAGCCGACCAGTCTTTGCTCTTACTCTTAGATGCCGCGTGCTTGGCGGAAAAGCAGCAAATACCAATTTTAATGTCTTTGGTTTGACCCGGCCGGGGATCGAACCCGCGACCTTCCGCACTCGGGGCGAGCACGCTACCTCAAGACCACCGAGGCGGTTGGGTTGTTTTGGATTTGTCGAGGTTTTAGGAATGGTTCTCTCAGCTATCGATACTAAATTCTCGTTAAATTTAAGGACTGGATCACTTACATTGTAGAAAAGCTCATTTGTAAGTTCGTCCCGACAGAGCCAATTTGCCTTGTCAAATTTCCAGCGAGCAGCTCTCTCAGATGACGAGGGAAACAAATTTTCCAAAATAATTGGAAAGTGATCACTTCCGCAAAGATCGTCATGGACCCGCCATGAGTAAATAAGCAAAAGAGAAGGGTCACAAATATTTAAATCGATAGCCGAGTAAGAACCATTTCCCGGATGAAGGTAAGTATCTGAACCATCATTAAATATACACAATACTTCCTGGTTTAAAATATCTTCAATGTTTTTGCCTTTATCATTTACTGAGTTACTACCCCAAATTGGATTATGAGCATTGAAATCACCCATAATTAAAAATGGGGCTGGTAATTGGTCTATTAAATGTCTAAGCTGACACATTTCTAAATTTGTATTGGGAGGAATATAAATAGAGCATAGAGTGATAGTTTTATCAAGAGAAAGGCGTACGGCGACAGCTTGCAGATCTGTATGCTTACAAGAAACTCATTTAAAAGAAAATGATTGAATTAAAGTAAAGAACTATTCTTTATATACTACGCATGTTGCAAAGGACGAAAGAGCTGCGGGCGGCTCCTCGATTCTAGTTAAAAATAACATTATTCATAGTAGAATAAAATTAAATACAGATCTGAATAATGTTATTTTTAACTAGGATCGAGGAGCCGCCCGCAGCTCTTTCGTCCTTTGCAACATGCGTAGTATATAAAGAATAGTTCTTTACTTTAATTCAATCATTTTCTTTTAAATGAGTTTCTTGTAGGCAAAATGCAACAGGAAGGATTGTCTGTACAAGTAACGATAGTTCAATGAGATTAATTGTCAAACCCCGGCAATTCCATTGAATTATACTGTTCGGTACGTAAATGTCAATTCTTATTCTGTAAGGTCCAAGGTAAATGTGACTGGGTACAACTGAAAGGTCAAAAGTTAGGAGGTAAGTATTTAATTTAATGATATTGCCATCAGATTTGTTTGTAAACCTTTTGATTTTCGAAACGTATTGTGATTTAAGTTCTTCAAGGATTTCATCATCAGAAAGTTCAGCCAAAATCACGATCACGGTCTCTGATTATTCCTTGACTTGAATTTAATGTCCTGTGAGGAGTAACGGAGATCTGGATATTGCCAATTGTAGTCAAAGAGAGCAAATTTTTTGACTGTTGTTGCCTGAAACATTCGATCAGGACACTCCCATTTTTCATTTTAGAAACTTTTTGAACGGTGCCTGCACAACCTTGTATTGACTTTTGGAAAACGAAAGGTGAAATTTTGGTTAATGGTTTTTCCGGATGTAGACTTGTCAAGACTAAAATTTTGAAAATGTATCAGATGAGGTATTTGGAGATTTAATGGTGTGTTCCTCGTCATCTCTTGATTCTAATTTCCGTTTGGAACATGTTGGTGTTTGGGGTTTTTGTAGAGAATCCATGGTAATTTTATACTGTTTCGTTGCCCTTGTTCCCCGCCCGCCTTGGAGTAGCACCAATAAAATGTATACCTGCCGCATTTGCGACAGGCACTAGGGCTACAAGGGCAAGATACTCGCATAGAGTACTTTTATATAGACACAAGCTTCGTGTCGGGGGTTACCCGACGAAACAACTGTCCAAAGTGGCGTCTGCACGATTGACCCATAAGCCACCGCCTTCTTGAACGCAACCTACATAAATGGTACTATTGTTGTACATTTTGGAAACAGGTCAAGTTCAAGGGCTTGGCGTGACCAGCCGATTGATCAGGCCCATCCGACCGCCCGTTTAAGATAAAGTAAGGGCCAAAGTGGCGTGTTTCAGCCACCAGGATCCCGTCCTCTATCCTTACGGGTATCCACACACGGCAAAAATGTGGCCTCATTAAGCCGAGGAAGCCTTACCCCATTAGTCACCGCCTTCTCCGCTGATTCCGTCAGTGGTTATCTTCAAAGAGCCCAGAACATCAACCTCGTGCGATACATGCATACCACCCTTACCCGACCCATTGTATCGAGGCGTCATAAAGGGTTCATTTGGGTCTTTTCAGACAACGACGAGAAAACAGCAGAGGGCAAGACATGACCAGTTTAGGCTGGACAGGGGTAATCCAGCCATTCATGAGCTGGGTGTGTAAAATATGTGTATGAATAAACCAAAATCTCACCTGTGGCGAGCGGTGTTAAGACTCCAATCTTAATTAACAATGATTGCCAATTTTCCTACCGAAGATCGGTAGTTCTCTCCAGGTACTTCGGTTTCCCCCACCAAAAACTGGCAGCCGCTAAATAGCCAAATGTAATGAAAACTGCGTAATATCCTAACGAATAAAATAAACACATTATAATATATCTCCATATACTAAAGATATCTTTACAATATATATAAATTGAGGATACCCATAAGTTGTGACCGCAGAAAAGATCACCTAATGCATACAAAATGGCTGTCGTTAATGGTGTTCATCGGGGAATTCTAAGAGATACTTTGCTAACGCCGACCAAACACCAGATGTACTGCTTCAGCAGCTTAAATGATCACTCGATATTGTCTCCTCCACAGCCATGTTTAGAAATGTTGCAGACAATTTTTGTAAACATACCGC